>JAVFBZ010138226.1:0-22129 GCA_032466195.1 Katharina tunicata
GTCGTGAGTTCGAGTCTCACCCGAGCCAGTGAATTTTTCACTGGTCGGGAATTTCAGTGTAGGTTTAATACTTATTACACTCTCTAGAGTTGAACAGATTTTAGCTCAGAAATTATGCAGACTTGTGCCCTTGCTGGACTCCAATCCACAACCCTCAGCCAGGCATCGAAGCACCAGCAGTAGGCCTAAATGATGCCAACCTAAACCACTCAGCCTGTTGAACTTTCGGAACTAGAATTTGTTCAATCTTAGAGAGTTATCCCAAATAAAGTGGGTGGTTGGGTGGGAGCCTACTTTAAGCCTCCTTTGCCTAGGTGCTCTCTGAGCTAATTAAGGGTCATCAGGAAGCTGATTTGTTGTACGGACGGCGTGGCTTTAGGCCGGGTGTTTTCCTTCACCAGTTGGGTTGACAAGCCGTCATCTTAATAGTTAAATAGCCTTAAGTATGGCGTAAAACCCCAATCAATCAATCCCAAATAAAACGACAATACTGTTACCAGTCACTTAACTCCCTTGCGGGTGGTTAGGTGGGAGCTTCCTGTGCCCTGGTGCTCTTTGAGTTAGCGATTATTGGGAAGCCGAATTATTACAGGGTCCTGTTTTTGTCCTCTAAATGTATTGTGTCATCTTCTATGTTGTCAGTGTCGTTTCTTTTACTTATTGGGCTGGCACGCCATCATGTGAGTGAAATAACCTTAAGTGCGTTGTAAAATATCAATCCAACAAAAATATCTAAACGCCACAAACTATTTTATTGTAATCACCTTTGGAAGCTTTGTCAACTACCTGTCTAGCTGATTAGGTCTAATTTATATCCGCTATCTAGACTCCGGCAAGCTAACCTTATTTTAGTCGGGGTAACGGACAAATTCTTCGGTTAGACCCGAATAACACGAACACCTTATATTGATAGCTTCCTGGTTTTATCGCTTGGAGAGGTGATCACCCCAGCTGTTTGAAATGGAACAGTCTGATGACCTCATGATACGCCTCAAAGCACGAGTTCCTATCGACCAATAAAAACGCCCGTTACATGTTAAGCTAGACTTTTCTGACGTTGTCAGCTGTCGATTCAATGGAAGTCAATGACGGGGAACTGATTATCTGAAATCAACAAACCCGTCATCTCGAAACGGAGTCTGTATTTACTGGAATTTATCAGGGCTTAACTGGCCTGATGAACCTGGCAACGCTTGGAGGAGACCAACAGTCAAATCTGCTGTTTGTCAACTGCAACCAGGATTGCTCGTATGTTTGTCGCTGTTCGTTAACTGTGGTGCAGTTTTTGTCTGTCTGATGAAAGTGTCAAGTGACATCTGTGTGTCCATGTATAAATAATTATATGTACTGAAATTGTCTACTTTCAAATTATGACACACATACAAAAAATGTCTAACAGTTTTATCTGTAGTATAATTTCTAAGCACTATGGACATTCTCCCAGACATTAAGTTAAAAAAAAGAAAATAGTAAAACGAAGTACTGTTCAAGTTTGTGTTGTTGTTGTATCATTGTTGACATTTTATGAATTGTTAAATAAACTTCAGTAACAGAATGTTACATTATGTCAGTTTAACGCCTATTTAGTCTGTTATCCATCAAGCACTTGTCAATGGATCATATCCATTATAATGTTGGTCTGTTTGTTGTATTTATAATATAAGTTTTATAAAAACATGGCTCATTAATTTCGCCTTTGTCTTTTGTCAGATCACTTGCAGTTGGAACAAAGATTGGGTATAAACTTTTCTCCTTAGGATCTGTAGACAAACTTGAACAAATTTACGAAAATGGTGAGTGATTAATTTTGTAACAGATATTAAATTTATTTATAAATTTATTTATCAACAAGTTGAACTGGAGACAAGGTTATAAAAGTCCTTGAGTCACCTCTGGGATATAGTATGGAGGGATATGAAACAAGGTCGATCTGGGCCTTCTTCACGCAAACTCTCAGCCTCGGCGAGATTCTTTGTGACTCCCACCGAAATGTGAGCACCTGTTCTGACAGATAAGTGGCAGTGTGTTTGATGAGAAGTCTATATATGTCCCATTCAGATCGAGTAAAACAGAAGACACACTTGAAAAGACGGTTTTAAAGCAAGGGTAGCATTGATTAAGGCTATTCATCTGCTTATGACAACATAGAGAAATCAAAGATGGCGGCACCAAATTTTGATGGGTGTCGCGAAAGTAAAAAATTTTTTAAGCGTAAAGGCTATTTACCAACCAGTTAAATGGATACAAATTTATTTTGAATGGGCATTATTTTAGAAGATCGGTGTGATGAAATTAATATAAATGATGAGGTTTAATTAAAAATGAGTCTTAAAATATAGTGATTGTACGCAAATTGTGTTGTTCGCCAAATTGAACAAAAATAAATGTTGCTCTGTTATGACGCCAAAAGCTTCAAACTTATAATAAGGCTTTTGATGGGTTAAATGCATTTTTACATACTCTTTTCGGGGCGCACCGTGGTTGAGCATTGGACTACGGAGTCCCCTTCACTGTATCCAGAATAGGTTTAATTCCTTCTGTGGACCATAGGTACATGTATATAAGGGAAGTTTTTGGGTGGCTGTGTAATTCGCGGGGTGTTTATAAGTGAAAATATGTTTCCACAGAAAAAGTAAAATGTATTTTGTATGACATGGGCAGGGGTTATCAATGACTTTGTCTACTTTTTTAGCTTCTTTAGTTAAAAGGTTTGTCTGAGCTATTAGTCTGTTTGGCTCAGTTGACAGCTAAACCATCAACAAGTAATGATGAACTGCCTTTTGGCAAAGAAAAATCATCCACACACATACAGATTATCATTTCTTATTCCATCCGCACCAGTTGCTTTAACATAGCTGAGTTGTCCAGATGGCTGACATAATTTTACTGTATGCAATTTGAATGGTAACGAAATACATTTTAAAAAGCTGGATGGACTCTCTCTTTGTAGCTTTTTGAAGAATTTTGAAATGTTCCAATTTTTTTTTTCTCTCAATAAACAATTAGACCAAGCACTCAGACACAAGTTTATACTTAATAACAGATGACATTGCGGGGCAAATATGATAAATTTGGTGTTTAAACAATGATTTGATAATATTTAACTACATTTAGAAATGTTCTGTCACCTATTTATATGGCCTGCTTTCAGATTCAGAAGATATTTGTATTGTGGAGAGGTTGTTCTCCAGCAGCCTTGTGGCCATAGTTAGTCTTTCTGCTCCTCGAAAACTCAAAGTATGTCATTTCAAAAAAGGGACAGAAATATGCAATTACAGTTATTCCAACTCAATACTGGCAGTCAGACTCAACAGACAGGTAGGTGATGTCAGGATTAATTCTTAGAAATAACAAGTGGCATTGGATTTCTGTGCCCTGTCACTCTCCCTGCTTACACACAATAAGCCAACGTGTTGTGACATCCTGGTTTTCATAATGTTTGTGTCATGTGATGTCTTGTTAGTTGCCAGTATCATTTAGGGTGGTTTCATTCAGCTATTAAGCTCTGTCACCCTCTTGTTAATGGAATAGCGGTAGTGCAACGTAAAACCCCAATCAAACAAACAAATCTGAGACTACATGAATATAAAGAGGTAGATAAACTGTATAATGTGCATAATAAAGCCGTTGTCAAAATTGCTATTAAATTGTCACAAATATAGTTTGTATAATTATATATCAAATAATGTATTATGACCAATTTTAGCTTTTCCTGTCTCTTACTAACATGACTAAGAGATTATGAAACGTTTTCAAACTACATGTACATGTAATGACACTGATTGTTGCTTGATTGGGCTCATTTCTTTAGACTCACTTAGTCATTATATAGGGGCTAGCGGGAACTTGCCTAAAGAGTTCTGGTGCTTGCCTATAGAGTTGTGTTAGTCCAGTGACATAGTTTTTGACATAGTTTTGGACACATCTAGTGAGGTTGAAGGTGGTTTCCATCACACACTGGCCTGGCACAGTCTAATGAGTAAAATAAGTAAAAAGTCGACCAAGTTAAAATGGTCATATTTTAACATTTCCTCTTTTTTTAACAGGTTACTAGATTTATACCTATAATCCTGATTGTTTCAGAGACTGATAGTTTGCCTGGAGGAGAGTCTGTACATTCACAACATACGGGACATGAAGGTCCTCCACACAATACGAGACACGCCCCCTAACCCCAGTGGCCTCTGTGCCCTCTCCATCAATAACGACAACTCCTTCCTGGCATATCCTGGCAGTAACCAAATCGGAGAAGTTCAGATCTTTGACACAGTTAACTTAGTAAGTTCTCATCATTTTTAATGTTACAAGATCGTTAAATTTTGCTTTGCCTACTTACAAGTGCTTCAAACTATGTTTGCCAGACTGTCAATTTAGACTTTTTACTATTCAGTCTAATTTGTTGTACCTTTCTCCTGACGTATGATGTTGCACTTTACCCAATTCTTCCTCCTTCAAAGCTACAGAACTGTGCCATGCTAAAATGTTGTTATTCTCGCATGGTACAGGGCAATGCGGAGCACCTATCTGGAACTTACCGTCTTATTCGATACTTATTGCATATTTCCTCCAATTCTTTGTGTAGTTTTATCAACATATTATATTTGAAGTAACTTCTGAGTGCAAAAAACTCACTATGCTGCAGCAATTTAAAAAAAAAAGTCGAGTGATTGAGGGAGATTTTCGAATTTGGCTACCCTCGTTGACAATTAAAACAAGCTTTTACATGTAACATGTAATATGTAACTGTAAAACCAATAACTGCCAAAACTTAAAATTACACATTCTTTTTTAGCACTGTTCTCTATTGTTATATATGGATAACATGGTAGACTAATAACGATACAGAACTCTACCTCCTTCATAGACAAGGGACGGACAAAATACTGTGGGTGGATATGGTGACTTTGTAATCACATAATTTGTAGTTTTAACCAGCATAGACATCAGCCATTACTTGCATTTTGAAAAAAAAAAACAAGGATACTCAGATAAAAGTGGAGAAACTTTGTTTCACCTGTTTGTATGAAGATTTCAAAATAAGCTACACAACTTGTTTTGCTTAAATATGCATTTTATTTCTTGATAATGTTTTTGACCTACATTATAACATGTTTCACGTACAATTTTATGTGTTTGTTGAAAAGTATTTTGTGCTATATAGCCTAAAGCAGAAACATGACTTCTGTGTTTTCACAGCGAGCAGTTACTATGATTCCAGCACATGACAGTCCCTTGGCAGCGTTAGCTTTTAATCCTCTTGGAACGAGAGTTGCCACAGCTTCAGAAAAGGTACAGCTTTCTTTATGTTACCTGTAGTTACAGTGTTTGTACTGGTGACCATAACCACATGGTACGGTGTGTTAATACACAACCTTTTCCCATAATATCAAGGCTGAGAGGGCGCCTCCTGTGTCTTGGTGCTCTCTGAGTAAGGAACATTTGTCCTGTAAATGTATCATGGTTTCTGCTACATTGTGTGTTGCCAGTGTCATTAAGGGTGGTTTCTTCCACTGATTGGGCTGGCACACCGTCATATGAGTGAAATAACCTTAAATACAGAGTAAAACCTTAAACAAACCCAAAATATCAAAGAAAACCCCTCAAATTTAAGTCTGCCACCATGAGATCAATTTTTTAAAATCAAATTCAAAGCAGTCTCCAGAATTAGTCTCTCGCCTCCCTTTTTGGCCCAGAAGAGGTTTGACCACAATTTTTGACCATACCAAAGGTAATAAGTTAAATCGCTTCCATCACATACTGATTACACCCATGAATATGATCTTTAACAGCTTGAGCAAATGGCTGGCAGAACAGAAATCGCGGTATTGTTTGTCAATGAGTTTCACGATAGTCAGATTTCTGTCACTTGATGTGAAACTGATTATTGTGTTTTAAATTCTTTACAAAATGTCGTATTTGTCTTTTACTTTCACAGAATGTCGTATTTGTCTTTTACTTTCAGGGAACGGTGATTAGAGTTTTCTCAGTTCCAGATGGTCAGAAACTGTTTGAGTTCAGGAGAGGAATGAAAAGGTCAGTTAATTTTAAAAAACAATTTTTTTTGATTGGTGTTTAACACACTGAAGGCTATTTCAAACTATTAAGTGATACGCATTTTAAATGCAGTGATTTGACATGCGAAATTAGATTCAGTTGAAAGCTTACAATGCATTACATGTATTAACAATATAGATGAAGCTGTCTTTGAATGTGCCCATGGAGGCCAGCATGGTTATAACCAATGGAGTAGCATGGTATCCTCCTGTTTGTATCCTCATGTTGATTATGATTTCCAATTCATCATATGATTTTCTTTATCTTGGTCACATCTTTATCATTGTTTAAGTTTTGAGCGAGAGTAGTTCTTTCACCTAAGGACTAACAGGTGGTCAGATCACTGAAATAACGTTTAGTAGGACCTTACAAAACCACTCTAAGCATCTCAAGCGTATGGGCGATGTGCAAATATACTTGAAAATACTTGAAAATGCTTGAAATACTGTTTGTCTTGCACAAAACCAACTAAATCAATGTTTAACTTCACAATGCACTTTTACGCAAACATTGCATAACAACAACACATGCTGGTCTGGCCTACCATTGACTGAAAATAATTTCATTCTACCAACTCTAGATATTTGCTCTGACATAAAGGCAAACTGTCAATATTTCATAAGTATATTTTCAACAAACAAAAATTGCCAAAAAGCTAGATATAAAGGTTAAACAAAGTGTTTGAAGTTTGCAAATTTGTAAAAGTTATAATTTTAAAGTTAAAATTTTGCCTATGTAAATCATCTCAGTGCAAAACTTGAGGGTTAGTAGAATGAAACTTTTTTAGGCTCCACATTGTCTGGATGTAGGCTTACATGCTTTTGCTCTAAATAACAAAAGTTCCATGTGTTTTTCCGTTGTGAGCCAAACATAATTCATTCACATTAATATACAAATATTTCATGATATTTATGCCCTCTGGCTAACGGCAGTATGTTTCCACATTAATTTCATGACTTCACATGTTTTGGTTGTGTCTGAGTCGCCGTCTACTGTTGGAATACACCGCCGTCATATAAGTAAAATACCCTTGAGCATGGCGTTAAACAACAATCAATTAATCATGATATTTATATCTTTGTTTTGCTAAAGCAACTCTTGGGTATGTTTCAAACTGCAGACATGTCTTAATATCTGTAATTGTTTTCCCTTCGATTGTTGTAGATGTGTGAGTATTAATTGCCTGGCATTCAGTACCGATTCTCTCTACTTATCTGCTTCAAGTAACACAGAAACTGTACATATATTTAAACTGGAAATTATTAAAGATAGGTGAGTATTAAGGCTATAATCCTGTTAGACACTGGCGGCGTAAACATCCTGCTATTAGTAATACAAACGCCAGTCACAATAAAGCTCATCAGTGTCATGTATCATATCATTTAAGATTTAAGAAAGCAATCAATAATTCTAAAAAAGATCATGGATTTGCCTGTAGTTTAAATACAGCTGATTATAATTATTTTCTTTGAAATAAGATTACAGGAACACACGATGGGTCGAGAATATGTTCAGAAACCAATTTTGCACAAAGCACAAATTTATTACCCTTCATTTGCTTGCAAGAGCTAATTTATTATGCGAACAAGGGAATTAATTTGACTATAATTTTTTACATAGACTTAATTTATTATGATATGATGAAACTTTTTGTTTTAAATTTCAGTATTATGATATGGGGAAACTTTCTAAAAACTTTGCATATTTTAATGAACATTTAGTAAATCTGAATTTGAGATTTCAACGCTAAAGCTTTCCTCGTATGTTTGGCAGTCGGCCCCAGGAGGAGCCCCAGGGATGGATGGGTTATTTTGGTCAGGCTCTGAAAACTTCAGCTAACTACTTACCCACACAAGTCACTGAGATGTTTAATCAAGGGAGATCATTCGCCACAGCTAGACTACCTTCATCAGGATTACGGAATGTCTGTGCATTAGCAACGTAAGTAATTTACCCAACTACAGACTTGAGATTTTTTTCTGTCAAAAGTTGACTTGAAGACCAATTGAATCAATTTATTCTGTTTTTTAAAGTAGCTCAAGATTTAAGTTGAAAATTTATGGCCACATTTTATTAAAATTTTGAATTTTGAATTTTGGACTAATATCTTCATGGATATTATCAACTCAGCCAACATTCAGGAAAGTTTATTTTTCTAACATATCAGTGTGTTTTTCATTTCCTTTCAGTATTCAGAAATTACCGCGCCTTTTAGTCGCATCACAAGACAGTTATTTATATATATATAATATAGATCCTAATGAGGGAGGAGAGTGTATGCTATTACGACAACACAGGTAAGCAGGAATGACATATTTACCTAAACTACATTATTCTGACCAATGTTGTTCTGCCATTAGAAACTTGTCACGCCCTCTACCTACCACATGGTCTAATCTTTAGCTCAGGTGGTTACGCATTGAATTGAACCACCTTCCAAATAACACATACAATGTGCTTGTTGCCATTTGGTATATATATTTCTAATGGTACAGGATCAAACACCAATCAAATAATAAATTTAAAAAAACCTCTGTCAACAGTACAAGTTTTAAAGAATTAATAAAATCAAAATTAAAAGCATGTAGAAGGAATAATCACTCCCCAATATACATAATATATATATAATAAAGTTTATTTTTCTTCACAAAAATACCTTGCAAAATATTATCATTTTATCAAGTGCTAAAGCAGTTCATTGTTTAAAATCTGCCAGTTCGCCTGAAAGTAAGAAACGTAATATGTGTGGCAATGATGTTATTTACTGCTAACACTAATTCTCACACTCGGCCGGGTTAGGGTATTCACAAAGTAGCCGGTGGTTGTCGGGAGATTCCAGTTTTCTACGAGACCAGGGGCTTCAGGAAGATGATTTTGTCCTGCTTTATACACAGGGTCTTTTTTGTTGCCAGTGACGTCAAAGGTGATTTCCTTCACCTAACAAAATGGCGCACTCTTATATGTGTGAAATAACATTATGTTTAACTTCAAACAAACAAATGATTATAACTCACAATATATATTTCAAGGGCCAAGGTCATTAAGTTCAGCAGTGAAGGTATTTTGTTCTCAGTTTATCGTAAGTTGAACGTACGTTAGCTATGCATGCCTAGTATGACATAGGCTAACAAACAGTGAATTACAAAAAGTGTGATGAGCTTTAAGAGAAAAGTTGTATGTGTTGATATTGTACTTGTATAGGTTGGATGGGCGTCCGGGAGATGGAGCTCACTCACCTGATTCAAATGTGGATAAATCCCTCTCTCAGACGGGTGCCAGTTATGCGTCAACGTTGCGGCGACCAGATCAAGGGACAATACTCCAGGGGACTCCGCCAGGTAAGCCCCATCCTCCTTCACCGTGGGGAACAGAAAGCTATGCCAATGTACTGCAGCGTCAGGCACTAAGTAGAGGGAGTTGTGAGGACAGTTTATCAGTGGGGAGTCCTTGTGGGTCTTCCAGTAGCGTGGGAGTGGAGGAGGCGGAGACGTTATGTAGGTATATGGCTATCTCAGGTAAGGGTTATACCCCCTATCCACTGTGATGGCATCTTCCAGCCTGGGCCTGAAGGGAATGCTGCATTAGACACTGACCACACCCTGGCATTTTAACTGGTGATAACTTACCCTCATTCTGGGACCAGTTTCTCAGAGGACTATTAATTATTCTCTTATTTATACTGAGGTATTTCTGGGTCAGTTGTTAAAGTAAGACTGGATTTACCCGTCACATCTAGAGATTTAACTTGTGGTATTTCCGAATGAGGCGTCAAATTTTCCTTTCCTTTATTTTGCTGCATTGCCATTTCTGCAAACAATGCAAGGTCTTTTTCTGGTTGGGTCTTTTCCATGGTTAGGTAATGAGGAACAATGTCAGATTTCTGGATAAAAGTGAGTTAAACCTGAGCAAATTTGACATCAACATCATGTAGAGCATAATTATCTGTTTCTTATCAGTTTACTGAGAGAGTCTTCGATTAATAACAGGTGTACTTTGATAACCTAGGTAAACTATTTTGACAGAATGTAATGTATTCCCCAGTGGTGTCTTGGGCTGGACAATTGCTTTGTAATCCACTGACCTTCAGTGATATGTTGGTTTCAGTCTAATGTTGTCCTGGAAATGAACAAGAGGTAATAACCCGGAGTATAAAGTCAATTAACCTAAACCAGACAGACTTATTTCTTAAAAAAAAAACAATATAAAACAATATAAAACAAAGAAAACTTCCCTACTCTTTTATATTGAATCAACGTAACTTATTGAAAATAAATTATGGAAGAGGTTACAATAAGTTCCCCATTTAAACTGTTTTATTCCCTCTTTTTGAATAAGAAACTGACAAAATATTTTGTCAAAGAGTTTATGGTTTTTGCATTAAAGCTCCTTGGAAGATGGTAGTTCTAAAAACTGATTCAATACCTATAGAGCTTTCAACCTCTGAACAACTGGTCCTAGTTTTCACTCACCACAAATTAGTTTTCATAGAAGTAGACCAGGAGCATGAACTCGATGCTTCCATGCAATATGACACGGTTATTTTTCGGCTAAACACATTTTTTTGTTAGAGAAAAGATAAAATTTGAATTATTTGTTTGAGCTGTTAATAAAGTGATAATTAAAGGTAATATACTGCAGAATTTCGATGTGAAACTTTATCATAGTTTCGTGAAATCCAAACACTTTTCTATTCATAAAGCTGATTCACACTAGTTGTGAGAGAAAAAAGTTAAAAAAATGAGGTATTTTGACGAGTTTCTTTGATATGCACAAATGGTTTTTCGGTGCCGTCTTCCTCGTGAATATTCAACGCCAAGGCATGCCACTGACCTATATTAGGTCAGTGAGGCGGGCCCAGTAGTCACTCGACCTTCGAGCAGCTGTAGAACTTGTGATAATGTATTCACAGAGTTACCTGAGTCATGAAACTGCCTCCGTATAAGGCAGGGCTCATTAACCTTTTTACATTCATTAGACATGGTAATGCTGGTATCATTATAGATTTTATAAACTTTATAATTTTTTTTAATACTGTATATCGCACATTCTCGAGGTTGATATTTTCTGAAAGCTTATTCTTTGGGCCATACTAGAAAAATATAGAAAACCCGGTTTAATTCCTTTCAGTCGATTTTTGGTCGAAATTTTGCGGTATAGTACCTTGAACAGTATGCCCTTTATTTTGTGCTAACATTCTCTAGGAAAGAACAGGTACAGTTGGCAAATTTGGCACACAGAGACACATTTGGAACACTGCAGCACCTTAGCATCAGCAGTTAATTCTAGCTACTTACAGGTGTCAGCCCCCGGCCTTCTGTGTGAATCTTCTACATAGCAGGGTCGTAGGCAGCAAACTTTTTTTAAACTAGTGTCTGTTCTAACCAAGAGAGTGTGTGCCAATCATAAGGGAAATATGTTTGATGGGCTCTTTAACTACAGTATTATATTTGCTATTGCAAGTATACTCATTTTAGTCATCTGCACACAGCAGGCCTAAACCAAATATCTCAACTTCATTTCCTTACCATTGACCCCACACACCATTGGTTCCATTGTATTTTTTTTTTTTTGATTTACACATCTGCAGAATTAAATGGTTTTAGTTTGTGAAATATTTCAGGAACTAATTCACAGTTTAGGTTTACTGTTAATTATTACAACGCTTGTGGGTGAAGGTTTTTGGGAGACACCAACTCGACATTTAACTTTGCAGTTATTTCCACTAAACATTCCTGAATATGAGATACACAGATGTGCGAAAAATATTTGGTATTTTTGTTTTTGTATGTGCCAACACCGTCACAACTTTGAAAAAAAAAAAAAAAAATAGTTAAACTATAATTTACGGCACAGCTAATTGTTTGTACCAACACTAAATCTGTTTGGAGCGATTTGTCATCATTTGTATGATTTGGCCAATTAGTAAGAAAAAAAGCCCTGTTAAATGGGTTCATATTGTCCCACTGCATCAGAATCGTTTAAACAGTTTTTTCTTCCTTTTGTAGTAACATAGTCATGTACTTATTTATTCTCTTTTTTCCATTTATCTGTGAGTTTGTGTGTGTACACCTGATTGTTTATTAACATGTTAAAAACTTGTTCATATTAACCTTTGACTAAGATTGTAGCTTGTCAGTTTGTATATAACCTTGTATGTGAAAAAATTACATCTCATTTTTATTCTGTGTTGTATATA
The DNA here is from genome assembly GCA_032466195.1 of Katharina tunicata. Classification (NCBI taxonomy): domain Eukaryota; kingdom Metazoa; phylum Mollusca; class Polyplacophora; order Chitonida; family Mopaliidae; genus Katharina; species Katharina tunicata. The sequence goes on from JAVFBZ010138226.1 coordinate 12,251, forward strand.
AATTAAAAGTATTAAAGCATAGAGTATAATAATCTGACATTAATATCTGTTTTGTTGTTGTTGTTGTTGTTGTTTTTTTTTTGCAACTAAAATCAGACAGAGCAAAACCTAAGCATGTTGTCTTCATTAATTTTCTAGTACATGCCAAATAATCATAAACAAACTATATCTACTGCAACCTACATTCATTTTACACACAAAATGATCAAATTTACTGTCCTTTTAATTTTAACTAATTATACATTTTTTATTTTATTTTATTGACTGAAATTTATGCATTTTTAGATTGAACGTTACAAGATTTAAAATCTAAAAGAAACAACATAAATTTGTTCACTCCAGAATCTCAGCCTTATCAAGATTTGGAACAAGGAGCAGTGGGCGGAGATTTGGAGAGTCCAGCAATTGGAGCATTACGATTGGATGATGATAATGAATTCCCCCCTATGACACAAAAGAATGATTGACAGGACGACTGTCGGAACGAGCAGATGACTTTTCTTTCTCCAAACACAGAAGAATGAGGTGATCATAAAGAAATGTAACACACAACATCATCAGGTTAAGGTTTCTTATTACATTTTTCATAACAAATAAATTTTATCTTTAAAGTTACAACTGTTTTTAATTGCCTTGAAAAATGTCCATACCATACTTTTATAAAACTTAAAAGAAACACATACTTTCTGTTAAAGATCGTCTTTATTGGTGTCTTTGGAAAACGTCAATTCCAATTTACTGCTTCATATGTAAATAAAATATCTTTGATATCTATTCATGCAATGTATAAAAGCCAGTAATATACTTCTATGGGCTAACCCTTCTGCGGAATGTTTCTGTAAATGAAGTTGGTATACCAAGAAAATGTAATCCGCATGGAGTTTATTAATGATAATATCAACTTCATCTTCTAAATGCCACCTGAAAAATAGTCTCTAAATGCTATATCATTACTCTGAGGTACAACATTAATACCAAGCGAATAAATAAATAAATTTGATTCATCTAACTTTATCCACACCTTGAAACAACCTGTTAACGGATAAAAATGGTTTCTTCAGGTGGGAATCTATCTTTCTTTCCTTTCTTCATTTTTAAATCTTGGAAAGAGATTGCATTATTTGTTGACCATGTAATTGGTTCATTTTAAAGAAGTGAAAATAAATGATAAATCAGATGAAAGTTTTGTCATGGTTTTATTAATTTGATGTGTGTTAAGTTATACTGTCTGATTAACATTTCTATCAACCAGATGGATGTGTGTTCAGTTATACTGTCTGATTAACATTTCTATCAACCATGCTGATTATGTTATCATAATTCAGTCTGAGATTAATCGGACCAAAAGCTTCAATTAGAGCCCATTTAAATTCTGGAAATTTACTTAAAATGTATATTGGACACTGGGCCATGCTGTCTCTCTGTGGTTAAGAGTTTGACTACAGAGTCCCCGGAATAGGTTTGATTCCCCCTGTGGACCTAAGGTATATAAGGGAAGTTTCTGGGTGGCTGTGGAGTTCGCAGGAAGGTTTTTACAAGGTTTCTTCTCTGATTTCCACCACACACAGGCAACGCAAAGTCCTCCTGTCAAATAGGTGAAATACTCTCAAGTACGGGCCCGCGCCGTGGCTCAGTGGTTAGCGCGTCTGACCGCAGATCCTCCTTCAAGCCTCCCAGTGGACCTGAGGTATATGAGGAAGTCACACGAGGTGACATCGGCAATCACGGGGGCGGTTTTTACGAGGTTTCCTCCCGGGTTTCCGCCGTATTGAGTAGAGCAGATTAAGAAGTGGAGAATCCGTCGTCATATAAATGAAATACCTTTGAGTACGACTTTAAACATCAATCAAACAAACAAACAAACTCTCAAGTACGACATTAAACCCCAATCAAATAAATAAATATATTGGATACTAACACTCCGATGAAAGATGTATTTAGTACCGTTTACATATCCTTGACAAATAGTTTCCATTTATTCTAATAGACAAAAACAAAACAAATGATCAGTTTAGGAATGTTGTTTCCGGAAATGCTACTAACGAAGCTAGAAAAATTATACAATTATCATAAGCCACACATTTACTTTTTACCAAAAGACGATGGCACAATCTAATCAGATTTATCTTGAATATCTGAAGGTCCTTGTTTACATGAAACATCTCGTTCAGACGGTACCTTTTTTTAAAGTTTGGACGTTATATTTCTTTTGTCAAGAGTAATCACACTGGCACACGGTCAAAGGGCGGGTGGTTGGATGGAAGCCTCCTGTGCCCTGGTGTTCTCTGAGCTAATGGGCACGGGATGCCGATTTGTTGTGGTGTCTAGCTGTCTTCCATGTTGCCAGCGTCGTTTTACGGTGGTTTCCTTGGCCGATTGGGCTGGCACGCCGTCATATAAGTGAAATAACCTTGACTACGGCATAAAACCCCAATCAAACAAACAAACAAACAGGACCAGGGATATTTATTTAGGAATTATGACACATTTAATTTTTGTTCAACCTGAAAACTCTGCAGAAAACCTTTTGTTGTGGTTCCAGGCCTACAATTGTTTTAAAATGTGTTGAGCTGTCAGGAAAATCAATTATATTTAACCTGACAGACAAGATTGCAGCGGATTGAATTTCTAACACAGAATTAAAGAATCTAAAGGGACCTAAGCATTGAAAAAATAAAAACGTTCGTGAAAAATATGCGTCGCGCATCGCTGCAGAAACCTTTATTCCTTCCGTGATATTGCGGAGACAAAATATATTTACACTACAGTTCTGTTTTGTGTTAGCATGTTGAAGATTAGATGCAGAGGTATGTACCGTTATTAGTATACGGCGTGGAGATAGGTGCACACACACACACACACACACACACACACACACACACACCAAAGCTAGATTCATTCTGGAATATCCGGTATTCAGTACGACCTTTACAGAAGTAGAAAAAATATGAATAGTTTGCACAATGTTGATCATAAACAATACCGGTATAGACCAGTTCACTCGTCCAGCACTTCGTCGGAAAATAAGTCTGCACGCATTTATCAACGAACCAATCAAGATGCATGTATTCACCGAGCAGCGAACCTCTCACTTGCATGTATATACCGGTGTATGCATTCTTTAAAAATATGATGTAGCATCTGATAAAGCCTGATTTTTTGCATTTATCTAGTGTCTTCTATAATTGGGCAGGGATGAAATACCTGTATTTATCCATTATTGTTCACACACAGACTGTAGAGTATAATGATCTAGGTGTTAGGTAGCCTGTATAATGATGGTTCGAGGCAGCAGATCGATCGATGCTCCCGACTGAGTCAACTGCTATGTTATTATTGAATCATGATATATGACTACATTTACACGAAGTGCAAGTTGTCTCGTATTGTAAGTTTATGTTGGTAGTCAGCTAGTGCCAAAAGTAACTCTCCTATGATATTTAATAATTTTGGACATTTATAGGACGTCTTATAAAATGTCAAAAGTTATAAAACATCCTAGGAGAGTTAATTCTGTTACTAGTAGTCCGCCTACTTACAGTTTACATTCGTTAAAGATATGTATAGTCAATCTATATACAGTAACACATTGACATGCATACGGCAAACAAGATACAGGGGCCTGTTCATGGAACTAAGTGGAATACTCCCATGTTGGTTGCATGGTTGTAGACACTGGCAAGGACTATATAGGCTATAGGCATAATATTAATTTATACACCAGTTCAAATAACACTTGGGTCGATGTCATATTTGTTTCTTAATTTATATTTCTTTGGCATTATCAGTTAGTCTTAAATTTGTACTCGCACATGGCCCTTATACCAGGTCAGTGTTTGTGGATGATTTGATATATGTGTATCCAAATATTGGCGAGGCCCTATCAATTCCTGGTCAAACAGTTAGTGTACGTAATACGTGGGCCTATATTTGTTTAACCCCGGAGGACATGTAGGCCCATCAACTATCTTGTCATCTGTAATATCCATCAATTGGTCTTACATTTTTTGGCTAAAAATTATGTACATGACAATATTATCCAATAAGTCGTGGCCTACTTATATTCTATACTACACAGCGTATAACAACACACCAGTCCAATTTACTTCTGTCATTGAGAATTATTTTGATATAGCCTACACGGTGAACTAGGTGGTGTAATGCCAGGTGAAGATCTATATAGGGAGAGTTAGCGTTAATGCAGCGTATAGCTCCCGCTCTCCACAGGCCAGCGGAGTTCACATTGCCGATGTAAGCAGTAATTTCATACCTACTCTGTGTGAATATTCAGTAGGCCTATATGAACTCATTATGTGTGGTAGTTAGTGAATGCGTTTCAAAACAAATACATTAATAAATGAGAATGATTTATTATTTAATTTGCTAGTCCCTCTAAATATTTTGCCACACATAATACAGATTCGAACAAGGTAACCCAATAATGCATCGATAACCAAGCCATACAACAGACAAAGAAATAATACCCGTCACGTGACTTACAGAGTGTTACTCCCCCTAACTGGCGTAATGAGCCTGTCCCAACGGAGAGCCGCATCATTGTGTTACAGAACTAGCGCGTTAACGACGCGGTCTTCTCGCCCCCCTTATCTCTGGAGTTTTCGAGGTAACAGAGATTCTTCCAACTTAAAAAGATTTCACGAGTGGGAGCAACTTAAAAGGTAAGAAAGTTGTCGTCTATTTTTGGTTTCAAAATATGTACAACGATTGAATTAATTGTGAATCTGAGGTCAGGTGCCGGTAAATCTATTTCAACTCTCCCTCTTCCTTGTTTTGCGGAAATGCTTTGGTAAAACTGGATGCGTCCACTGTGCGAGTCACATGGAGGGGTTACAGGATAGTCGTAGGGATAAGTAGGTCATGCCTGAATAGACAGAGCGGGGCTCTCAATGTGTGATAAGCGTGGGTAGTGTAACAGTCCTTCACGTGAGAATGGTCATTTTGACAAAAAGAAAACCCATTAGTTAAACAAATAGTGTGGGGCGGCTACTGACCTACTGTGGTAAAATAAAACAATCTATATTGGTATAGGCCTACCACAATAGCCTGGATTGTATTAGTGTTGGATAGTAAATAAAATATGTTATTTTAAAAATTTACCGTTTTTGCGTGTTTATTAACCGTGTGACACACACCTAATCGAGAAAAACGGAAATAAGTAAAGTTTTATGTATATTATATATTTTTTGTAAAAATGTAGAGAAAGGTAATTTTCCTTGCCTCCTCCGGGATTCGAACTCGGGTCTCTAACTAGCACAGTAGACATAAGGAAAGCACGAATACATAAACAAAAATAAAAAAAAAGATTTTTTTTCTTACTTTTCATTCTTATTGATTGGGTATGTGTACAACATAGAACAAACACGCAAAAGAAACGGTCACGGCTTTAAATAACATATTGTAGGTCTATTTACTATCCTGCTATCCAGCACATACCAGCCAAGAGACCGTGATTGGCCGGTATAATTTAAGTAACAACCTGTCAGTGTATCCTTGATCACGTCACTGTGACTTCATCGTTCATTTCTCGTTAATGTCTTGTCAAGGAACATCAAATAAACGAGAAATAGCATTACACTTGAAGGAAACGATTGTCTGAACTAGGTCGGGATCTTGTTTGAATCGATAGAGTGTTATTTAAAACAAAACAAAACTAATACGTTAAAGGAAGCAAGGTTAAATGCATGCGTGTATTGATCATATCAGGCTGAATAACACAGACTTATTATAACACCGTATTATTGAATGTATAATGTAAGAAAGTTCGTTTGGTCTGAATGTAAGTATGCTATCCCGGGCAGTTGAGTAATTTCAGATAAGGCAGTGATATAAGAAAAAATAGTGTCAAGTTAATATATAGCATGGGATAAGTTTGTCAGTCTGTTAGAGAGCAGTCGCGTGAGATACTTCTGGCCTTAAATGTGAGCTTACTAAATATATTACTGTCAAATTGTTCCAGTGTAACTGTTCAGAGCGATACAAAGATAATAAATTAATTTTGTTATTGACGAACTTTTGTTGGTTTAATCTTCTTTAGAAAAAATACAATTTTGTTCAGACCTTGGTTACTAATAAGTGAACGGCTGCTTACTGGGTTATGTACCTCAACTCTGTTCTAATCTGATCTTGGTAATATTTCCCCAATGATTGTTGGAGTGTGCATGTTAAGTGATAATTAAGTTGCCACGGACAGAAACAAATAAAATTCTCTACAAAAGCTAAAAAGGGTGGCTAAAATGTTCCTCCCAGTGAAGGTGCCTCCTGGAACGTGGAAGTGTTAATATTCCTTATTACAACGGTGCGTGCAAACCATTTATATTTGATCGTGAAAAAACAAGGGATCTTTATGTAAAACGTCCCCATTTGATTTAAATCTCAATACATGTCCCTAATTTCCCACTCTATTTGGTGGATTGTCGGGAAGAGTTTATCGTGCAGTGTTGGTCTACCCGCTGAGGCACCAGGAACTTTCCCTTCTGTTCTCGCACTTCTCTGTCGAGTCTGTCTTATAGAGGCTGGCTTCCTTCAGCCGTGCACAACTAGCTGCAAATCGATCAATCATGAGAGAGAAATAAAGTTTAGGATGGCCTAAAACCACAATCAAGCAAAACATTCGACCGACCCAATTTTGTTACCCTTTATTTTACATTTTGCAATGTGAATTTCTGTAGAGAAGAATTGATAGTTTGTTAATGTAAATGAAGGTCTATCTGAGTGCTTAGATGCTGCATGACATCGGTTCCGTGTTTAAAAGTGCACAAAAGAGCCTGTTGCCGCCAACAAGTTATTATAAAACATTTGGCGTTTAGAGTCATTTATTGATAGTTTGTCTATAGTATATAAGACATTGGTTCAGTGCTCATGTTTGTTTTTACTATTTCTGGACAGATCAGATCAGCAGTCATGCCTAAGGCAGAGAGTGAACAGGAACAGGTGGAGTCGACCACGGGAGGCGAGCCCACCCCTAAATCCGAGCCATCCAAAGTGGTAGACTTAAGTACGGAGAAAGCCTCGGCACCAGTAGAGGAAGAGTCGAAGGGAGAAAACACATCTAATGGCGTATCTACCTCATTAAAAAGGAAATCTACTGGTGACACTGCTGATGAAAAGGAAGGGACAGGAGAGAAGGTTCGTCGTCTGAGCGTAGAGGAAGTACCTGCCGAGGGTGCAGCTGACCCGGAGGATTCATCCGACGTTCCTCAGGCTTCCGAGGGAGGGGACGGCGAGTTCGACAAGGTTCCTCCATGGGTTCACAGCGATGTCGCGCCTCAGGCTATAGGCTGGAGAATGGGCGCCTTAGAACAGTATAAGTTTGATTTTTGGGACTGGTTTGTTACACTGTCAGATGAAGATCAGCAGCGTTACAAAGACAAGTACCCGCCGCCAGAGGCTTGGGCCAACTTTTATGATAATGAGTCTGAAAACGAGGACGAGAACGAAGAGTGTGCGTAACTTGTTCATCCTGAATCATTTTTCAACAAAAAAAAAATCATATCATTTCAATGCCTTTATCTCTCAGAGGTCGCGAGTAAAACGAATCAAAATTTAATGGCGTATAGATTTCTTCATTTGTTAAAAATAAATGTCGTTGACATGTAGATCACATTGTACTGTGTACTTTTTACAATTGTTAGTTTTGGAAAAAAAGATCTAGTTTCTTTAGTATGTTTTATTGTCTTGGTTTTAGAATCATTTGATCTCTATACGACTTCATGTAGCTTTGGTCTCAACTGTTTACCCCTATTTATATGAAATAAACGATTGAGTCACTTATATTAGGTGCACATTCTGTGGAAATTATTTTCATTTTCAGTTATTGTTTTGACGTCATTGACTTTATATTAGTGAACCTTTCGTGATTGTCCCCTCAGAGCAGCTGTTGAAAGGCAGGGCCCGCACTCACTATATTATAGTCCTTTAGCCAAAAAGTATGGTTACAATATCGATGAAAGCCTAGTGGCCGTATACAATTGTTTACCCAAACATTTCATCATAGCTAAAGAAAGCCAAATATAGATAATATAAATCTTTAGTGACTAAAATTTTGGTTATAACGAGTTTTTTGGGGGGGAGGTGGCCCTGAAGGGTCTACAATAATGTAAAAGCCACGATATGTTGTAGCTCTATCTATTATCCTGAATTCACGATTCTATTAATCTTTGTTTTGTGCAATGGGATCATGAGAACCGCAGAGAACTAAAGTGTTCCGTTTAATTTTATAGCGATCTGATTGAAATCATACCTAAAAAGCTCCCAACATGAACAAACACTATAAGGAGAGATTGTAATCATGCAGGATCAATATTGTAACTACCCTATATAAATCGAGCTAAGCCAAGTGTTTTGTTTTCTCTCTTGTCGATATGTCGACCGGATGCAGACTAAACGAAGCACTTTTTGACTTCGGTGAAAATATAATTAAGTAATAGTAACTTTGAGACAGGAACACACTTACCCATAATGCCAAATGCTTTATTGAAAAAATACCGAAAGTAATTTGATATATTTCTAAATTTAAGTAAAGTCAAGAACTGCTTTGAGAAATTTCTTATGTCAATTATTTGACACAAAGAGAGACGGCTTTGGAAAATATAGAAGTTGTTGCGTAAATAAAAATGGGAAAAAAAATATTGAAATGCTTAGGCTACTTTAGCGTTTAAATGGAGCCAAAGAATGCACATCACAGGCGTCGAGTCTTTTGCAGTGTGGTGTCTTAGAGGTTTCACTTTTCGGCAGGCCGTCACGAAATAATTACCAGCATATTAGGTCTCAAACAAAATTACCTTCGCTCCAGTATCTTGTGACACAGGCCAACCCCTGTGGATGGTGGGTTTGTCGTTAGCGGTACAGATCGAAGTAGACAGATTCGCTTTCCAAGCAAAATTATTTGATTGATCTGTGTAAGCTAATTTTACTTCGATATAGATAGATAGACTGTTGATTGGGTTTTACGCCGTAATTAAGGATATTACACTCATGACGGCGTGCCAGCCCAATGCGTGAAGGAACCCACCTTCAACGAAACTGGCATTTAACGACGCAAAGCAGAAACGCACTAATAAATCCGATACTCTTTGGCTCAGAACACTGGGACATATATAGTGCTCACTGGGCATCAAACTACTGGCGCAGTTTCAGTTGACGCAAGCACTTAATGTATTCGTTACAGCCATGCAGGTCGAAGGTGTCCAGGTGCAAACTCTGACAGATATCAAACTGAACACAAATCCTGATAGCAAGTCAGACTGCGTATTTGTGTAACTACAAAGGCTGGTAGCCAACCAAACTGTCGGTTATATTGTTAATGTCAGCAAATTGTATAAGGCACATAACTCCCATCGCCTTGAAAGTGTTGATCTGCGTAGCCTCCCCTACACCGTGTCAAGCAGTATGTATACGAAACGTGAATGGAACTGGTCAAGTGTGGATGTTCCTTCGCTTTACATTTTGAATGGACTCATTTGTCGTCACAGAAAAAGAGCCTCTGAATGCCAACACTGGCAAGTCTGAATAATATTATATTATTTAACGTAGGCCTATTGTAGGAACAATACACATTTTGAAGTTTTATATCGCAACAAACCTACACTTGGGTGCCTCAGAAATTCCGTCCCTGAGGTATTAGACCGGGAGCAAAGGGGGGTCAGCCTAGCTGGAAAGTTAACCAATTTCCATGTATATAGCAATGATGTATTCGCATGCACATGCTAGGAAATGGACGTCTGCCGAGCAGATTCTGGTGGGTGTGGTCAGTAGAGCCATGAGAAAGGCACCCCAAAATTGTGCTAGATCAGCTCATGAGTTAACCTGATGAAACCTATTGGAAAATGTTCGGCATAGTCCAAAGTATCATAAATGCCC
>JAVFBZ010138237.1:8558-22127 GCA_032466195.1 Katharina tunicata
GCTCATTCACAAAATCAGCCCATATTATAAGAGGTGATACCATATTCATAACATTACCAACAAAATCAGACAATATATTAGAGGTGATACCATAACATTACTAACTTCAATGGCATATGGTTTCTTGAAAATTGTGGAGAAAACCTGTTAATGACGCTGGCAACATGCAAAACAGGAAAAAACATTTACACAACATTAACAAAACAGAACACCGCAACAAATCAGCTTCCTCCGTTCTTAGCTCAGAAATCAACAGGGCACAGGAGGCTCACACCCAACCACCCGCTAGTTCCTGGAGAATATTTGTAACTGATTTTGTTCATCCAGTGATCAATGTTTTACAATAGACAAGCACACAGCAGGAAAGTACTTCTAATTACCAGGGAAGGTTAACATCTATCATTTTGTTCAATAAAAATAGTTCAAATTTTGACATGTACTGACCCTGTCACTTCATCCAAAGCAAAGGCTTGTACGATAGGCCATTTCTCAATGACCATCTTATCAAATGCTGGGGCATGGCCTAAAATAACAAGATAAAACAACATAAACTAATAACTTTATGCGGTAGACTCCAAGAAAGTCAGTATGATAATACAACAAAATAATGTACTTCACAAATAAAAACAAAATAATTGTTAAAGCCGAATAAAAAAATTTCTTTAGAAATTTATTGCTTTTAAAAAAACTTTCTTTCAATCCAATGCGTTATTAAATCCAATACCATGTGAGTTGGTTAATATACAGTAAAAATTAAATTGTAACTGAATAACTTTATGGGTAAGCTATTTACCTCAATTGCCTTATATGTTTCAATGTATGCTGTGTACAGTAGAAAAAGAAATGATTATTTGAACATCAAATAAACATGCATGTTTCCGTACCAAGATTGCTGGTTGTGTAAGGAATACCAATATTAGAGCAGCCCTGTAACATGGACACAAAACTTCTGATCTTAAATTCTTCAATCTTGTCCTCATCAATATTTTCCTTGATAAAAAAAAAAAGTATAAACAATAATAATATTAATAATATTTTAAAAGAATAAAAAGATTATAGTTGAATAAATGTTGGCTAAAAGAACTGCAATATTTTAATTGAAAAAAAATAAAATTATTCCTTTAAACTACTATAATGAAGTGAAAAATCAGTAAACTTAATATTTCTATAATTTTTTTATAATTTGAAAATGTGTTTTGGTTATTCTAAAAAATTAAACAGATCAGATGAATATTGCTTTTAGTTGTTGCAATTGAACATGAATATGACAATGAAAGTGACACATAAATTACCTCATGTAATTTGAGTGCGTGAAGACGTAGATTTCTCCAGTGACTGACATAATCAATCAGATATGGGTAGAGAGCAGGGTTACAGCAAACATGAACACTGTGGGGTTTCACCAATATCAGCAAATCTACACAGAAATCATGTGCATTTAATACACCAGATGAATATTCAAGCCATACTTATGTGTTATTTATTTAATAATCAAGTTTAAAAATACTTAATTTCAAACCCAAAATATTAAATATTTACCTTTTTTAATTTAGGAGACACCATAAAAATATTTATCCCTCAACCAAAACCAAACATACATATACAGATGTCCATCAAGCTTTACATCAAGTTTGCTTCTTGAAAGAGCTTCAATATAAATAGGCTCAATATTATTAAGTGCTGTTGAAAAAAATTCATTCGATTTTCATAAATAAATACAAACCAAGGATATCTTTGTATGTATTATAATAATTTATTTTTGAAAAAAAAGTAACATACCATCAAAAGCCTCCTCATCAAACCAAGGTCTGCAAAAATATATATATATAATACAAGGGTGAAAAGACTTGGCTTTTTATAACCGAGAACATGCACTTTAGGTTATGTAGACTCATTATGGAGCATTATAGATCCTTTGCACAAGTATACAAGCCAGATAAAGGATTATTGTAACGTCACAGCATCTTTAATAAGAAGATGTTGCAAAGTGATGCACAACGCTACACGGCAATGCAGGGGTGATGCTGTGATATAATTGCTTTGATCTAACAATACTAAAGCATTTACAATGTGCGGTAGTCTGTTTTCTAAGCTGCAGTAAAATTATGTTTAATTCATGTAGCTCCACTCAACATCAAAATTACAATCTCTGCTCACCCAGGATATCAAAAGACACACTTTAAACCAAGCTCTTACAGCATGTATATCCCAGAATCTTATCAAACAACATTCTCTAGGTTATTAATTGGAGACAAAATTACAGATAAGAGAGGTTGAATCTTAAACTCATTAGAAATGATCTTAAATTAATGAAGACAATTATGCTAAATTTATATTCCAGTAGGATGAATTAGTCTTACTTGTCCAGAGGTGGTTTTCCGGTCTCATAAAAACCAAACAGAAGGTAGTTGGCTAAGTTTTGACTTCCTTCATTGTAACGACCGTCAATGCCTGAAAGACAAAAAAAGTTCACAAAATTAAGGCATATTCATAAAAACATTATGTATGTCTTCCAGTACTTAAAAACTATTTCTTACTTATAAATCATTTCAGAACATTTTAACATAATATTGCAGCCTGATGTACTGAATCTCTTATTTACGGTATCATTTTTTTTATAAATGTCTGCAATGTGTCAAAAATTCAGGTTTATTTAGCTCATATAAAGGTATGGTTGTCTAAGGGATGGGGAAATCAACCATCACTGTCACTGACAATGTGCAGAATGCAGATTATAATGTTATTAATATTTGGATAGTGAAAAATAAAAAAAGTGCCTAGTAAGTGCACGACACCACATAACTACATGTTGGCCCCTACATGTAGCCCAGGGAATCAGTGTACAGGAGGCTCTCCAGTACCCTAAATAAAAGGTCAAGTTTTAGACAATTTTCATGTCAAATATCTGGAACATTGTCTTTGCTGAACCCTAGATTTTGGATTGGTCTGTCAAATACCTAGAACACAGAGAATTCCATCAATGTTGGTGCTTGACTGTCCCAGGAGTTCTTGTACCTGTCGTAATCTTGCAGCACTGAAATAACACCAAACAGTTATCTTTTTAATCAATCTTCTTTTATTTCTGGATACCAGATGTTTTTATATACTGGCAAATTCCCTAGTTAACTAGAGGCCTAACCAAGACTCAAGAGGGTCTTATCAAACGGCCTTTCTCTGATTTGAATTGCATACTGTAGTTTGATCTAGATATTAGTAAATTTATTTTTATTGCTTAGTCTTTAACAGTAACTCAACAGCATTTTTTTCATAGGAAAACAATACATACATGTAGATAACTTAAACAGCAAAACCTGCGTTCTGTGAGAAACTAAATCAAAATCTTGTTCAACACACCAGCAAGTTCACTCATATCCACAACCAGCGATTGAGGAGACTGGTCACTTCACCAGTGAGCGCCATATTGACAATTGAACAGTGGCACCCCCTAGCAGTTGGGTGATGATTTCCTCTCAGTGATGTTGATCCATACTTGCAGCCTGATATCGGATCCATTATGTTTTCTAACGTCCTTTCTTCACTTTTAATCTTTTTATTAACCTCTGCTATGACTACTACATGTCGAAGCCATTTTGACAACTTCTGTAGAAACCAGTACCCGACGGACAGGGGGTGCCATAGTCCATGTAAACATGTGGCAAAATGGGATGCTGAAATGGGATTGGTCGAAGTGACCAGTCTCGTCAATCAATAGTGTCTGCTCGTATAGACTATACTACATATTTATATCTATATGATCAACGGAAAGTTACAGAAGGCTTGAATTTTATCAGTACGACCAGTACGATCCTAGACGGACCAGCAAGATAATGCTTACCCAATGTGACAGCCACGGCACCGCTGATTCTGGTTGTATGGTTTAGTAATTTTAAAAGATCTCCAACCTGTGGTATATATCGTTTGGATTCTGACTGACCAACACACAATATGTTCAATGCTGGTCAAAGAATTATTTCAAAGGAACACAAAGTGTATGCTAATATATGCAATAATCATCTTGATTGATTGGTTGGTGTTTTACCTCGTGCTCAATGGTATTTCACTTATATGACGGCAGTATATTCCAGCAGAAGACCGTAGACGGGAACTCATACCAACCCCAAAAATGCGAAGTCGTTTAGGTGTTATCACTGTTGGACAGATAATGTTCCTCTAGTGTTATGTATGACCTGGGACATCTTATGTCCCAAGTATGACATTGACAGTATCAATATTATCTGGAAACTGCCCGTATTAGCTGATTATAGCCAGGGGGCACAATGACAAGCATATAGATCCATCTATCAACTAAAGACACTGTAGCCAATTTTAAATTTAAAAGTCTTTTAAAAAAACACAGCACAGATCCTATGATATTTAACATTACATCGAGGGCCTCTGTATAAGTATCAGTGAGTATACCTATCATCTGATTATAACACGAGAAATTGACACCTTGCTTTTGAAAAAAATAGACATCTCTGACACCATTTACACGTTAACTTGTTACTTTCCTACATCAACCCTTCACTCTAATGCTATCATCGTACCTGACAAATGGTGTCATAGTTTCTTGTTTCCTGGCTTTAGGTCTGGTTTTTGCCTTATTTGTGTGGGAAGTCGGACGGCTTGGTCCTGATACGGCAGACATCTTGGGTTGATAGGGACGCGCATGAAATTAGTTATCTCCCTTCCCAGGGGAGGTCACTCTCAGTGCCAATTTCGTGTTCTGGCTATCAATGCACCAGAGACTATAGATTGTTAATCTATAGTCTCTGATTACGCTTACCAAAAATAATGATCAAATTATTAACAAAATAATAAAGATTAATAATAATAATAATAATAATAATAATAATAATAATACAGCCACTCGATAAACCAAAAATGGTAAAATGATTTGCGCGTGATAGAATACAGTTGGTCTACTATGATTTACAGTAAAGACTATAGTGATATTTATATGCGTTTTCCCAAGATAGCTTGATAAAGTGACTTTTGTTTATTATATACTTAATATAAATATGTAATTAGATTGGAATACAAAAATGAAAACTCTTCCTGGTATGATATGTTTCAGGGCCTTTTGAACCAAGGAGGCTCCATTGCTGTTGTGGTTAATATTGGATTTAATTTCGGAATCTTCAGTCCTAATAAGCATGTTTTTTTAAATGCATGTGTATGCCACCTGTGGTCACATGAAAATCAATCACTTTTGATCGGCCTATACTACTAATTAACCTGCCCTGATTTTCATTTGGTACGAAGAACAATTTTGAAGAAAACAGCATCTATTAGAAAGCAAGAAGCAAGTATGACGATTATAACACATGCCCAAAATTGAAATAGGTGAACATTTTGCAGAAGCAGTGCGTGAATATATTTTTGCATGATCCATTTATTGCCATTTGTTGAAAATGACATCACTTGAGTGTAATGCTAAAATGATCAGTAATATGGACATTTAACTTGTAAAAATGTACCTTAGGGCTTAAAAGAAGGCTGTTTATGTTGTTAATACCATATATTTGATCAGCCCTACTGTTTATAAGTATTTGATGGAACAATCCACTATTTAAAAAAATTGTGATGTTAAACTCGTTATGTAAGATAATAACTTGTTTAAGTTGTTATAATGACTTCGCAAATTCGTTATATTGAGAAAACTAAGTCGTTATAACGATTTTTCGACACCCCATAAGAAAAACAGCTTTTGAGGATGCTCTGTAGAATTAATACCTTTTGAAGAGATCTTTCTCTTTGGGATTTCGACTACAGAAAAAATTTATCGCTAAATTTTATACGTAATGAGATTTTACTACAAACTAGGGTAATAGTACAAAACCTTAAAAGTGAAATGTCTCCTATAATGTATTTATTTGCTGCTTGTTATAACCGCAATCTACTAAAGAACATTTCGTTGATAGTTGGACCTTTTTTGTCATTATATTATTATATTAGGACGTATTTCTAGTTTGCTTGGCTTGTAATGCCTCAGTCAATACATATAACCAGAAACAGAATAATTATATGACAAGACTAAAAAACCGATCTTAATGAGATCTTGTACAGTTTTAAAACGTCTTAGATGAGAAGGCCTGTATTTGAAGTAAAACCACCTGAATTAAATCCATCGAGCAAAACTTAATTAAAGGTTAGATCATCTCCTGAGAAATAACCGTCAGTTTGTGGACCCCCAAAAAAGTAAACCAAAACTTCGAGCTCTCTTTACGTAATATGCAATCAGTGATGGCGAGATATAACACAAATCATTTCTTTTCTTCGACGAAACCATACTTGTAAAGAGTTTCATTTCAAACAATCTCGTTATAACGAGTTATTGTCTCGTTATAATGAGATAATAACTCGTTAAAACAAACTAATTTGCTAGTAATAACGAGTTAGTATCTCGTTATAACGAGTTATTATCTCATTAAACGAGTTAACAACTCGTTATAACGAGATACTAACTCGTTAATTATACGTGTCCCTTTCGTAAAATATAACTGAATCAAGTAATTTATTTTCTCCGACGAAGTCAATGCATGTATAGTCATGTATTTACAGAATTTTATTATAATTTCGTTACAACGAGTTAATATCTCGTTGTAATGAGATATAACTCGTTTAAATAACTTAATTAACCCATTGTCACAAGTTATTATATCGTTATAACGAACTACTATCTCCTTATAACGAGATACTTTCTCGTTATAACGATATATTTTTTCATTATAACGAGACAATAACTCGTTATAACGAGTTTGATAATGTTGCAAAAAATGTATTCGCGTCCCTTCCAGGCTTTCATAGATCTGTCCTGTGAAACTGGGATGATGATTATACACATGACGGTACCTAGGTCAAATTTCCATAGAGTGCATGTCTATACGTGTAGTGTACGGCCATACAGCGTTAATGTTGTTATACAGAGCGACTAAATTGTATTATTAGGTCAACCATATGATATACACATATTCGCTTGAATGTAATAGCCTGGTCAGAGTATCGGGGGAACCAGTAGTGTGTAGTGTATGAAGCAATAAATATACCGTCATGCACTCCAATAAACAGTAGGAATATTTTGTTATAGCAAAGATTCTTCAGGTAGACTGGCCATGCATTCAGTCCGTGTCAAGGTAAAGTATTTATTTATTCCATGTTACTGCTGAATTTCAGTCCGGAAAGTCTCGTGGGTTTATGACACAAGCACACTTATAAGCTGCTCAAACCCGAACGCTTCTGATATTTTACTGCCTTTATGGGCTCAGGAAGCGTCCATGGATTTTGCCTATTTGGGGTCAGAGTTCTATGATGACCGATAGGGACCATGAGTCAAATACCACGTTAATCGACTTTGAAACAGTGCCACTCAATGGTGCGAGGCTGTCGTGTGAAGACGTGATGATGTTACAATACTAGGATACAAAGAATCTATGACACGCTGATGCGCAGATGCAAAAGAAGTCGAGATACGGGGCTAAGATGATGAGACGGCGCAGTAGAACCTAATGATAAGATACAAAGATACGAAAGTTTAAAGCCGCGAGTATGACACATTTTCTGCATGTTATACTTCGAAAATAGAGGCTATTTCGGTATCTTCATGTGATTGAAGGTACATGTTATAACCGCGTTTTCACACCTTGTCAACTTTGTATCTTCGCGTCTTTGCAACTTCAAGATCTTGTATTAATATTTTTTTAAATCTTCGCGACTCACCTTCATATCGTTTTAGAAGTAAAAGGCACAGTGAGGGCGATGTCCATATCATAGGTTCGAGGTTATTTACAGTTTATATCTTACCTCTTATTATTTCTATTTATTGATAGGTTAGGTCCCGACCACTCAAGCAATTTCTCCTACGGAAGAGTCCCCGTTACCCGGCTGTTCTTTACTGTGGACTCTCTGACCTCAGCAGACAATCGGAACCCAAGTCTCAATATGATGCTGTTATCATAGGATCAGGTAATTAGTTTAATATCACTTGTATTTTATCCGTGATTTTTCATTTCCTTTATTACTACTTTATTTTTCTCTTTTATAAACTCATATCGGACCTTATTTGCCGACACAAGTTTTTTTCTTCATATTTATATACGTAACTACGAATTGAATTAATTAACAAACTATATTTTGTGTTGAAAAGGGAAATATGACTTTTTCATATGTATATTTGTAAAGCTGCCGGATTATATTTTTGCTCTCCATGTGAAAAATTAAATACGGGTTTGTTTTTTATTATTTTTATACAGGGCACAACGGCCTGATATCCGTAAGTTAATTATGTTAAACACCAAACGTTTGTTGGTTTAGCGTATACAAATATATAAGTATAAACAAGAGTACGCACTGATCCCGATAATATATCCTGCCTCTCACGGGGCAACGGAAACAATTGGGTGTTCATTTTGTCCTTATATTAATTTTATGAACAGAAGATGTCCACACAAGTTTTGGGGTGACAAGTTTTTATATTAAATCTCTTACATCAATTATTCATATCCTTTCATATGTTCATTAAATTTATATGACAAATCCGGAAAGCCGTCGATCTCTTTGTGCTTTGAACAGTATATATTCCGCTGATGTCTTACTTAACACTTGAACAGGACCTTTCCAACAGAGCTAGTTAAAAGTCTTCCCATTTTTATGTCGTGCAAGTGTCGTTGTTTATTGTTGGAGTACACTGTCATCGTGTTAGTGAAATTACCTTGAGCATGGCGTTAAGCATCACTCAGTCAATCAATCAATCAGCCATCCGATCAATATTAATTTGATTCGCCTTTTTCTGCTGTTAACAAAACTCCAGTATATAACTCTTTAAGTTATTGTTTAATGCCAGATTTCAATAACTTACTAATATGCTCTCGAAATTTTCTAAATTCATACAGGCGGCGTATCTTCAGAAAGCTGGTATCAACGTATGTGTATTAGAGAGGCGATATGTCATCGGGGGTGCCACAGTTACTGAGGAAATTATACCAGGTGAAGAGAGTCAGTCTTCTCAAAAATCATAGTATAGGCTATAAACATTTTTGTCCTTTAGTTCTCTGCATTATATGTAGCAAATAACAACCAATTACCCCGTTAGTCGAATCCTTCTGTCTGAAGTATGTTGAATGCATGACAATTCTCAAAATAAATATTTATATAATTAAGCAAAAAAACAGAATAAGCCGTTTTTTTATACAACCTAACTATTTTTTGTTGATCATTTTCTATTAACGCATGTACAAAATGTGATCAGGAATGAGTACGTTTCGTTCACGTTTGCAGGTTTTAAATTCTCCAGAGCTTCATATCTTCTCAGTTTGCTCCGCCCACAAATCATCCAAGATCTAGATTTAAAGGTAAGGCCCACTCTAACAATTACAGGTCACCACATGATGTTTACCCATGTTGGGGAAGGCTTGTATATATACATGTAATAAAATAAGTAAATCAACTTTAATCTGGGAAGTCTTGGACAATTCTTGTAATCAATACGAAAATAGAAAAATGAAGTGTATACTGTATAACATTTTATAACCGAATCCTTAAAATGCCTATCTTATGGTTGTCTTAAAACTACTTTGTAAAGCAACCGGATAAACATTCTTAACCAATTCAATTAAGGCTTTTCGATGTAGATTTCTTTCAGGTGATTTAAAATCAAATTGATTTCGAAAAGTAAGTCACTCGTTTTTAATTTACAGAAGTATGGTTTAAAATTTTACCTCCGTGACCCTTCCTCATATACCCCATTAATACGGCCCGGGGGACGGGATGGCAAAGCCCGCTCTCTATCTATCTACAGAGACGCCCAGAAAACAGCCAATCAAATTGCACAGTTCTCTTCCAAAGATGCTAAGGTGGTATCCATTTTATTCATGTTATGCAACTTAGTTTGAATTCAGATCCTTTCAAAAAAAAATTGGAAATAATAACCTGGAAGCAAACACTTGTGATTGGTATCATGGTACACATATTTTACCATAAAAGAGACAGCCTTGTTAGCTTTGTAGGTCCCCTAAATGTATGAATGACAAGAATGCATATGGATAACTGTAAAAACAATGAGTGGCATGCATACTTATTTGGCTACTGTAGGAGAAAACAACCATATTAGGATGACCAGACCTCTATATAAAAAAATGTATAGGGATCACAGTACTGAATTTATATCGATCAAATTTAATGAAGTTATCAATCAATCAAGTCTTCCAAATATAACTACAGGTGTTGGGATATTTCATATCAATATGTCATGATGTTGTATCGATTTTCATAAACTGGTTTAGCTCTCGTTTAATTGGAATAAGTGTGCGGGCGGAAATTGTGCCCGGAGTTTAGATCGCGTGGTGTTTTTTTCGAGGTTTCGTATCGATTTTCTCCTGACCCTGTCAATGCAAATTGCAAAAACTCCATTTGACCAAAGAACTCTTGGATACGACGTTAAACACAAAAGAAATAGATAATTAAATTAATACATCT
This sequence comes from Katharina tunicata, assembly GCA_032466195.1. Classification (NCBI taxonomy): domain Eukaryota; kingdom Metazoa; phylum Mollusca; class Polyplacophora; order Chitonida; family Mopaliidae; genus Katharina; species Katharina tunicata. Next base: position 19,032 of record JAVFBZ010138237.1, read on the forward strand.
AAGTTAATTGTGTATTCTAACAATATTATGTATTGCTTTGAAAGGCATTCTCAGCTTATGAGCATAAATTGAGTAAGATTGTAGCATCCATTGAGCCTCTCCTGGACTCCGCCCCGCCGCATCTAACCAGTTTACTTCAGTCACATAGTATACGAGATCAGTTCAAATTTGTGTCTGCTATAATGCCCTTACTCAAGGCAGGTAAGAAAATCTTTTCTTTACAATCTTTTGTAAATATTTGTTTAAGTTTAACGGGGGACATGCAGTCAAATGCATCCAACGGTAATTTGGCTGTAATACGAAGTTGACTAATTTGTTGACGACAGTCTCACCTGTAGAGGTAACATTCTATATTTTGGACTAGTATCGTAATTACGTGTTAGTGGTTTCTAGGTAAAGAGGCATCGGGAAGCCGATTTGTAGTGATATCCTTTTTCGTTATGCAAATGCCTTGTGTTTTCTTGTTTACTGTCAATTACGTCTTTGAGTGTAGTTCTCTTCACTCATTGGGCTGACACGACGTGGTATGACTGAAATAACGTTAAATACGACGTAACTCCAACCAATCGATCTTAACTATGTGTTATAGATATGTATTGTTTATCACCTGGATGCTGCATAAGGACAATAATGTTTACATAACAGTTTTTTCAAAACTATGTAGACCTTCATTCAAAACTTTTGATATTAAAAACATTTTAAGAAAAAACATTAAAAATAGTTTTTGCTTTAACATGCCTTTAAATTGTTTACATGAACAAATGATTTAACCAAACGTCATACCAGAAATTATTGTTTACATGACACCTATAGTCAAGATACAAGTTGTTAAACCGGGTTTCTGATAACTGACACATGTACATTATATCTGGTGACCATTTTCTCTATATCTTTTTCTATAGGAAAATCTTTGAAGGAAGATCTCGTGGATTTCTATGAGTTAATGACCTCTCCAGCCACAAAGGTCAACATTGGTTGTTTTTTTAATGCTCGTGGCCGAATTATGGCGTGACTCGATGAGTATAAAGGTCAAAGATGTACGATTTCTAGCATTAATTTAAGTGGAGAAATGTTATATTTGACGAAATATTGATTTCAGACCAGTGCTTAACAACTAAGAGCAAAAATGTATTTAAAATATTTCAACAGTGAAAATGTGCAACTACATAAGTATCTCAGAATGTAAACATGAAGCTCTTGGTACTTCAATGAATTAATATAGGAATCCCTATATGTCGATGTCAAAAGAAGCTATTTAGGCATATCTTATAGACCAATATATGAAATAGATCAAAAAATTATTCTTATCACTAATAACTTAAAGTGTATTGTAATCAATAAACTCTTATCTTTGACAACAGCTTTCTCCTTGTTTCAAATCAACCAATAGATTTTAGACAAATGGTTTGAATCCGAGCCTCTCAAAGCGACACTGGCCACAGACTCCGTCATCGGCGCCATGCTCAGCCCCAAGATGCCAGGCAGTGGGTAAGACGCTTTGTATATAGGCTCTCTAGTATACTTCAGCAATGGAGTAAAAATCCTCCAATGGAATAGTAGATGTATAAAACAAGAACAAGATTTAATTTAAAATAATGTTACCAAAATAATTCATTTGTCCATCATCTAATTAAAATTCTTAAACAAGTTGATCAGTAAAACATTCCACAATTTATTCATAAACTCTGGGACTAATATCCGCTTGAAGTTGTACTGTTTGTGACGGCATGTTAATAATCCAGTATGCTATGTTCCTCCAATTATACTGTATATATTTGTGGGGGAGAACATTACATATTTTCGGGACTCATTTATAGCTCAAACAAGGAATATCACATTATCCAATGCACTAGTATTAAACATCAGTGTGGACAATAACACTTTATTGAACTAAATTGTTATAACAAGAAAGGCATGACATTTACTATTCCAATATACAGATATGTGTTACTGCATCACGTGATGGGTGGATTAGAGGATACTCCGGGGGCCTGGGGCTATGTGGAAGGTGGGATGGGTGGAGTGTCTCAAGCCATAGCCAAGTGTGCTCGAGATCGCGGAGCGGAGATCTTTACTGATAAGGTACGAAATATAATTCTGACATGAAATGGCCAGTAGGGCTAGGTCTGGACAAAGGTAAAAGTATACCATGTCAAAGCATATGTGCTTGTATATTGTGTTTTTGTGAAAACCACACATGAACTTAAGGTTATTTCACTTTTGTGTTTATTTTTTTTCCTTGCTTGTTGTGAAATTGTTAATTTGTCATTTGTATGTCTGGTGAAAACAATTAACAAAGAAATGGACCAATTTGGTTCAAATTTTGGTTCGAATTAGCTTCTTTAATATCGACTCTGCATGGTGTCCATCATCACGATTTTCTCAGGAAGTTTCAGAAATACTCACAAACAACCAAGGCCGAGCAACTGGGGTGCTGCTGAAGAATGGAACAGAAATCCGTGCTAAGATGGTCCTCTCAAACGCCACGCCCAGAGTGACTTTTATTGATCTGTTGTCCAAGGTAATTATCCCTATTTATATGCCACATATACCCAATCTATTTTGTAAGGTCTCGTAATATTTCTAGCAGTCATAACAAACATTATTTTATTTCGGATTTGTTTAGATGTATTTCAGGCATTTTTGTCTTTACTTGTCACGTGTTTTTATTTCTGCTTGTTGCAGGGGACATTATCAGAAGAGCTGACCAACGAAATCAAATCTGTTGATTACACATCTCCAGTTACAAAAATAAACGGTAGGGTTATGAGATTGTTATTGACAAGGATATTTGTATTCGACACAAATAAGTACATCTACGGAACCGTGGAAGGGACATCGAAAAAAAATAAAAAATTGGTCATCTTTGAAAAAAAAAAAAAAAATTAACTTTTCAAAGTTACTATTTTTAGACTGAAGGTACTATTTTAAGTAACATGTAGCTTGCAAGGATTTTTTTTTTTTTGTCGCTCCAACAATTTTACCTCTATATAGTGTTACTATATTTAGATCGCTGTGATATTAACCAATCAAGATAACCGTCATGTCTTAAATACTTCTGTTTCATTGGTTCACTATCTCTGGGCCAGACATAGC
>JAVFBZ010138247.1:8580-22126 GCA_032466195.1 Katharina tunicata
CCCCCTTCCCCCCTTAGATATTTAAGGGAACCTTTCGAGTGGCTGCGGACAACGCGGTATGTTTTTCTTCCCGTTAAACAGAGTTCGACGTTAAACATCAACCAATCCTATAAATATATGTTTGATAAACATTCAAAAGTTGAAATATTAAAAAAAGTAATTAAAAAAAAACACGAAACAAAAAAACTCACACACACACAAAATTAAAATCCCATGACCCAGTCCCTTGGGTGCGAACAAAATAAAACCAGTATACCCTAAATCCTCAACAAATTCGACCGTATGGATAATTTTTTGAATTTATCAATGAGAATTTGGAACTAAAACATATATTTTCCATTTGCTTCAAGTCTGAACATCATAAAAAAATTCAAGATTGTTTTTTCTCCACTCCACTAAGTCTTTGCATAACATGCAGTTGGTAAAGTGGTAAAGAGGTCGAATTTGTTGAGCATTTATGGTAAGTTGATTTGTTTGGGAAGTGCTTCTATGGGTAATGGGGAACTTGTCAGCGTTATTACATGCCTCCATTAGCTTGGCATTGACACGCCTTTTCTTCAGGTAAAAGAAAGAAAAAGTACAAAAACAAAACAGGGAAATCAGAGTTTTGTTAGAGTGGTGAGTGCCCAAAACCTCATATGAATCCTGTCAAACAAAAATTAGAATTAGTCCTTAAGTTGAGTCTAAAGTTCGTTCTATTTTTAATAAATTTGAGAAAGGATTTCAAATCACCAAAAATATAATATTGATAATGCAAAATTCTGGCGACCAAACCCTTCAGGTGAATGGCTATCTACTGATTCAAATACGTTTGAAGCTTTATCCAAACGTAGATATATATTGATAAAGCTTCTGTTAATAGAGCTCAGCGACATTTACAGGTAATTATGGAATTCTAAACTGCTTTATTTCCCGGGAACATTTCCGTTATAAGCTTGTCACGTGATAAACCAGTATACCTGAGCAGGTAATATATGAGTATCATGATCACCCATTCGAAACTCCTCTATTTGTATCCGTTTGTTTCCGGTGTGTACAATAGCGTGCCGCCATATTTCATCGCCTAGCGGTTTTTGATTAATTAATATGTGTACACACTTCAGAGCGCTATTGATTAACGGATTAAACTGTTTCCTGGAAAGCTTTTTCGGTTTCCCGTTTCATTCGCGATTCCCCTCGCTTTTTAACACGATGATGTTTTATCGAGAACCGCCATCAAAACTATATACAGTAACGAGAACCGGTGATACTATAAGGTGAATTTTGACAGACGTCCCATTTCCGGCTATCATTTGTACAGAACAAGACTGTTTTGGTGTGGATAGGCAGATATAATAAACGTCAGAACGACCCATTTATTGAAGTGTGGCTACAGGACCACTCCAGCGTTCAGTGGTTACAAACACAGCCTTTATAATCCCGAAGAGCCAGATCAAACCTTGGTGACACGCGCCAAGGCACGCGCATTACTTCTCCATCTAATTTAATAGCCCCACAAAGCCAGCAAACATCCCTAATTCAGTCCTTATGCATCTTAACATATCTTAACATCAATGTTATATTATCGCTGTTCAGAGGGATAATTCTTTCAAGAAAATCAATGGATTAATGATTTAAACCGAACATACAGAAGAATTCAAACAAATAAACAAAGAAATGTATTCAGTTGTAAAGGTTGTTTTTGTGTCAATGTTATTTGTGATCTATTGTGAATGCAGTCGTCGGACGGACCAATCTTAAACAATGGCAAACTGTTCTAATCTGTACCCTATACTGAATTAGGCCTAATTACGTCCAATGTTCATCCACCAACAGTAACAGTTAAAAGTCAATAATATTTTATGATAATAATGAAGGATCGTTCATATGTAGCTTATAGCCCAAAGTTTTCAATAATTTCCTCGCAATAAGAATTTTGTATAAGACAACCACTTAATATTTTCAACTGGAATACATTTTTTAACATGCGTTCCAAGTTTGCGACATTAACCTGAAATTTCTGGGTATATAATTGAGTAAACAGAAGAATATAATAACCGTCATTCCTATAATTGATGATAGCTCAAAGGTTGCAAATTTCTTTGCTGATAACAATACTGAATGATAATTCACAGTTTGTATATTTTAATTGTATGATCTTGGTTACTAAGTACTCATGGCGCATGTTTAATATTTCCGATTGTATATATTTGGTTTGCAATGGTTTTTTAACCATATAATGAGTATACCGGTAACAGTTCATAGCTAACCGAAGTTTCACGGTCATATAAATTGCAATATTTTCACGAATGACCATAAAGAGTAAAATTTCCAATCTTCCAGTATTTAAATGTATCCTGAAGTGTTCTAATTGACATGAACAGAGGCATGAAGTTGATAGTTGCTATCTTTTGACCTGTTCTATGATGAGTTACAATGATGCAGAAGGGCAGACGGCAAAGCCTTTGCAAAACAATCGAGTTGCAGGCCGGCTTTTTGTCCCATGTAGCATTCCTAATCAATTTGGTGATTATGCGTTATGAGCTGGCGGGTCACTGACTGGATGGACTATAACATTAGGTCTCTTTTCATCGCTCTCCATTGCCAATAATGAGAAAACACTACAATTATTTTAGCGGGCCGCACAGCACGAGATGAGACGGGGAGGTGGTCCCCTTCACTCACCCGTGGCCTGTCCTGGGATAATCGCACCGCGTACCATGTCTAACCATCCCACAGGACCTCCACTACAAATGAAATAGTAATAGTATTATATTGTTAGCACCGGTTTTCAAGCCAACTGCCCTTTATTCAGCTGTCGCTCATCTGAGGAAGCCCTCCCTACCCAACGGCTAGATGGATGTACGAGGGTGTATAACCCGGAGTTTGTAAAATTATAAATGTAAAAAACTTAAGGACAGAGAAAAGAATAGAAACATAGTAAAAATATTACTATACAATCGTAATAAATAATAGTGTCTCCGGAATAATGCTCATGCTGGGAAATTTGCATTTCATGCGATTTATATATAAATACATTTATTTCATTTTAACTTGTTACTTCAAAGATAATTGTTGCATAAATATGGCATAGTTTACGCGGGCACATGTACACATACTGATAAATCCAGACAATTCCTTGAGCAAAAACTCATGGCGCCTAGACTAACATAATTTATTTTTGTTTAGCCTCACAAAGACTTCTGTCTGTCCATATCATTTATTTTGCATTAGAACAATTCCGTCGTAAAAAAGGAAATCTCTGTGGGACTTTTTAAATAATGCATTTAAATAGTGTAAGAAATGTGTAGTTGTGTCTGAGGTTTAGTGGCTAATGTTCGAGTGTTAAGTCGTTGAAGAGAACTGGTTGGCCGGAGAGCCGTTGGACTCTTGTAACAATCAAACCTCTCCCCAAGCACGATACATCACCGCCCAGGAACCACTCGTACCTAATGAAAACAAATGGCAATGGGGCGGGCAGGGAGGTTAGTGACTCGAGCCTTCTCCCCGGGTGAGCGCCGTCTCTTCCCGGAATCATCTCTTTCTCCTGCTGGGTGAACAACCATCAAATCTCATCCCATCTCGCAACCAACACAAATTCGCTACATTTATTTTATTATCCCACTTGCTTTATGATCCTTACTCAACAAGCATTTCTATCCTCGCCTCTCTTTAATTGTTTCAAAGCCGTCTATCAATCGTTATCCGTATGTTATTTCTGTCCGAAGTCTTATTAAAACAAGACACAACTCTTGTTATCTTGTATAATGTTTATCAGCAAAATTATGAAGCCTACTGGAATAGTCTACAACAGATGTATTAACACCCCCCCCCTAAAATAAAACTATAGACTGATTTTAACGCAAAGAGGGAACCTAATCAATACTGAATGTTAAGCTAACGATTGTATGTTAAAACTTAGACAAGGAGATAACTTAATAATATAATCATAACGGTCGGGATTGAAAACTAAGCAAATTGATTGTAATAACTTTTAGAAGTCGTTCTTGAAAGTGAAGTAGTTTGAACAGAGATTTAAACGTAGAAAGCTCACCGTATATTTTGCAGTTCGCTGATCTAAAGCCGTAAGGAGATACGCTAAATATCCGTCTTTCTCCGAGAAACATGTGAAATCAGACACGCCTTTAGCCAGCAGGATTAGTCTCAAAGATTCCTCGATCAGATATGAACTTCTATAGACCACAATTTACCTTTCTGTTTGATGGGGCATGCAGTAGCCAGTTTCCAGGACGCATGCGTGATTGTGGGTTCACGTGACAAAAGGGTAGAACAGGTGCTCTCCCATTCACTGGAATACAATACAAAGCAATATTCAATTCTTCGGGGTTTTCACTTCCTCTATTCCGATCACATTAGTCAACTTTCCATCACTCTCGTCCGCAATTCCTTATCGGGGCCGTGGGCAATCACTACCAACTATATAACGGTAGTGCAGCAGAGGGAGTTGCATGGTGTTTCTGGCTTAGTTCTCAGGAGAGAGATGAATATGAAGCAGCATGTGGGTCTGTCCCCGCACCCCCTCCACCACTCCAACCTTCCCGGCCGATACTCACCGCCCTACCGGCCCCCTGACAGAATGCGTTGCATGACAACTTCGTCGGTAGGTAAACATCTACGCTAAGTCGATATGGGCTTTCGTTTTTAATCACCGTTATTAGCTATTCCATCGAAGGGCTTCGTGTGTAAGTCATTATTTGCTGTGTTTCATATTTTATGAAGTGAGTTTTATCAGGCCTTCATTGAACGTGCATATTCAATGTATATTAGGGCCTACTCGCTCTTCCACACAATGCTTTTTTTATTCTTTTCGATTAGGAACATCGCCGAGGGAAAAGCTCATTGAAATCAATTTTTGATGCTTTTTGATAATTGTTTTTTGTTTGTTTGTTTATTCCCAGGGAAATTTCTTTGGCGGTTTAGACGATGGGTTACTGGCACGAGCAGAAGCATTGGCAGCCGTGGATATATCGAAGGCTTCGTCTCCACAACTCATGAAACCCGATGGATTCTACGGTCATGATTTGGGAGGACACAACACCGCTAATTCCCGACCCCCACAGATGTCCTTCCACTCATATGGACCCACGGACAGTATGCTGGACCAGCTCCAGAATGCCCCACCCACGGGTGCAGGGATGCCCCTCGGGTCAATGCCGGAGCACCACCCAACAGCCGCCTCCACCCACCATAACCACCACATGTCTCACGCGCCCCATCCACTCAGCCACCAGATGTACCCGCCGGTGTATTCGTGCGCTAACCCCATGAACACGCACCATGCAATGACAAACCACCACAGCATGCACCATGTTCCCATGCATGATATGGACTGTGACCCTCGAGAATTGGAAGCTTTTGCAGAACGTTTCAAACAGAGAAGAATAAAGCTAGGTGTTACACAGGCTGATGTTGGATCGGCTCTGGCCAAACTGAAATTACCCGGTGTGGGGGCGTTAAGTCAAAGCACGATCTGCAGGTTCGAATCTTTGACATTAAGCCATAATAATATGATAGCTCTAAAACCTATACTACAGGCTTGGTTAGAGGAGGCGGAGAAACAAGCCAGGGAGAGGAAAATGGACGAGGATGGAATGATGGCGTGTAACGGTGACAAGAAACGAAAACGGACCTCAATTGCCGCTCCTGAAAAGCGATCTCTCGAAGCTTATTTTGCCGTGCAACCTCGACCATCGGGTGAAAAAATTGCTCAAATCGCAGAAAAATTAGACCTTAAGAAAAATGTGGTACGAGTTTGGTTTTGCAATCAGCGACAAAAGCAGAAACGAATGAAATTTTCTGCAGTGAATCACTGATAAAACATTGACTATATTGTGCCCTTCCTATATACCTGAGCTAGTTGTGAGATTTGCGTGACAACATGTTTTTGACTCTGAGTGTTTTGAAATGAGCAAAACGCATTGGTTTGATTTCTTAAATTGAAACAGTGGACATTCCTATAAAATAGAAACTCAAGTGGGCTTCAACTGTAAACATTTGGAGGGTTTGTATACCTTTATGACTTAACCGAAACAGCACTTAGAAATAGTTTGAAAATACATATATATATATATATTTATATATAAAACAAAAACGGATGAAAGTTTGACTTTTATTTCCGTATTTCTGTTTTGGGAAATTCCAGCAAAATATTATGCGGCACTCCACTTCAGAAAATCTATAACAATTTTCTAACCGATAGCATTTTAAATGATAATTTATATATATATTGAAGTTAAATTAACAATTTATATTTATTGTATAGAAGATTTATTGAATTTTCATTTTTGGGTGAGTGGATTTGACAATAAAATTAGGTACATAACATGTGACCACAAGATTTTCATTCGCAAAGACGCTGCGTTATATTTATGTATCTATACTACATGCTCAATTCCCATGCATCACATTTTCAATGATATATATTCAATGAACATTTATGTTATTGATATGCAAAAATGTTATATCATTTCTCTTTTTTTTAATGCGTATTTGTCCCTTACATGTATAAACTGTCTGTATATTTATTCGTCAAGCATGCATGTGCTAAGTTTTGCTCAAAAAGACAGATTTTACGCTATAAATGTAATTTAGTGATTGCCATATTATTTGCGAAACTGGACTTAGTTCTTTATTCGCTTTTCATTCCCAAATATTTTTTAAAAGTATAGTATATTATCTTGAGTTTTCATGAAAACTAATGAACGTCACATGTGTTCAAAGATAGTTTATATTTACTTGCTTTTTTAAGTTTTACTTGGAAATGTTGTTTTCATCGGTATTTGAATAGCTGAAAAGTTGACGGTGTTTAAATGTAAGTCCATGCCATGTATTCGTCAAGTGGTGGTGACGGGGTCTGTAGCCGCGGGTAACCAATGACCGGCACACTCCCGCCCGGACACTTCTTCCTCATTTCACAAACATCTATAAAATATTCAACACCGTGTGTTCTCCCAAAGCTATTCAAAACTGATAAGACAAATTCCCGAGAACAAGGTTTACAAAAGATTGTATTAGTTGTCTTTTATTACCTATATATGTTATAACCTCTCCCTTGAATATTTATTTTTGCTTGAATTTGCAAGTGATTTACCGTATATGATTTTAATTATACCAATGCTTATATCAACCAAAATGTGCAATATTTTTCAAAGATTTTTTTTACAAAGTTGTGGATTTTATCTATATCATAATTTAAGCCACATTTTTTATTTATTTTTGTTTTGCTCAAATATTTGTGATTATTTCTGTTTTATTTGTATGGTCATTTTTGTAAATTCTTAAATTAATTTTATTTAAATATGATTGTCTTCTTGAGTGAATCGTTTATTTGATTTAGTTTCTAGTGTGAGTTGTTTTGCCCTGAGCTGGTGGTTGAAGAGTGTTGACTCAGTACGTCTGTTAGGGCGGAAGAAGGAAGGAAATAGGGGAGATAGAAAGGAAATTGTCGGGGCGAGTCGAGTCTGTCTCAGGCGACAAGCTTCACCTGCCCAACCCTTTTCTCTTAGAGAACAGCGACACTAATTTCTCTGGCCCTTTGTTTAAATCAGCCTGCTCGCATCAACAGCTTCTTTCAACAAATCTGCGCTCTTGAAAAAAAGCATTTAACTGATATACTATTGCACAATATGTATAATTTATTTTTTGAGAATAATTTCTAGTCATTTTGTTGAAAATATAATGATATCAGGCTGGAGTTGCAATATATCGCAAAAAGTTAGATTTACTGTACAGCCCATATCTATAGTATTTAACCTGTGTACATATTGTATATATGTGAACCCCTGTTGTATATGAGAATTAAAGCTGTATTCCACCGTGTATCATGTTGTGTGTGTATTTTGTCTGCAAGGCACTACTTCACAAAATGAACTCCGCTCACTTTTATCGCCCTTCGGGAACAAACTCTGCATCTGCGCGCATTATTCCGACAAGCGTTGTTTATAAAATAATTAATCACGCTGCACGCGAATTGGCTATCCCAACCAATCGGACGACAAGACTGCGGTTATCTGATTGCTATTTCAAGCAGAGTACATTTACGGAAATTGTATATTTTATTGTGACTTGTTTCAACATTACTGGAAAAGTATTGTATCAATTATTTATTTTCTCGTTTTGTTTGTTTGTCTTTTAGAATATATAAAATACAATTGTCTCTGCGATTGATACTCAAATGAAGCGGCTTGGCTAGAAATAGTATTAAATAAACAACGACGAACAATATGGCATTCAAGCTTTCGGAAATCTATTATTTCATTATTATTCTATAGCCAGAGACCCGAGTTCGAATCCCGGCGGAGGCAAGCAAAATTTTCTTTCTCTACATTTATACAAAAATATATATATTTATTTATTTTCAATACAATGCTATATTTTTGAAAAAAGAATAAGAGACTTTCGAAAGCTTGAATGCCAAAATGTATATAAGTTGTTCATGGTTGTTTATTCAATACAATAGTCTTTATGACGAAATAAGCATAATCTAGGTCAGTTTACTATATACAGTTCTTTATATAGAGCAATTTTTATATAGAAATTGTTCCATATTTTGCTAACTGGCGAAATCGTCTTTAAAATGTCTACTTGATTGTATCAATCGTGTCTCATGCAAATTCAACATAGTTTATTGAGTTAGATTAGGAATCAAATATGTAATTCTCCAGCCATTGGTCACAATGGTGTAAATATGTTCAACCCTAAAATTGGATAAAGATGTTTTGTTCTAAAGAGGTGTCTTTTCTCGGAATATTTTGCCCTGCTTTACAACGATTTGTTGAACGGGAACCAAGTCTCCAACAGAAAACAGAACCACGAATTGCAGCCAATTCCAAAATGTTATACAGAGCATATGGTCATATTGACAGAGTTCTATATGACCGAGTCCATCGAAACTTGTACTGTAATGACGAAGCACGCATGTTAGACAATGAATTCTAATTGACATATAAATGTCACTGGATGGAATCGGTTTCACAAAGGTCAACGAATAGCAGTACAAACTGAAGCATCAGTCATTGATTCACCCTTTTAGAATATCTGTCATTCTGAATGTCGAACAAGAAACTTAAACTGACAACAAAGGATTTGACAATCAGTAATATTATCCAATCGAATGATGGTGTAAATGTAATCCAATTTGGTGGATTTGGAAGGACGGATCGGGAAATATATCTGAATTTCAGAAAGCTAGAATTAAAGACGAAGAGCCTTAATTGTAAGAATTTCTTCGATTTTTATATGAATATCATTAATTTGGTGTATTAAGGTAAAGCTTGCATAAAATAGAAAGTAAGCAACGTAGAATAAGCTCTTATTCTATCGAGAACAAACGGTAAACAGAAGCACAAATCGCGAGGCTATACTATCGAGAACGAGTTTATTGTAGTCACATAGAACAGTACGTTTTGATACGCACGAGCCAATTATCATGAAAATTAACTCAAACCTCGACTTCAATAATAAAAATGCAAAAAAATAAGTTTTTCTGAAACGATTTTAATCCGAGTGAGGTGTTTTTAGATGTTTCAAATGTTTCATGGTGTAACTACATTTTTTACGCATATTTAATTGGAATATACTTTACGCCGGGAAAATAGCTACCTTAAAGAATGGGACCGAAATCCATGGTCAAAGGTTGAGACAACTATGTCGGTCAGTGACCTATGTAAAGCCCACTGGTAGCAACAAAAGGTTATTAAGGTAGACTAAATATTGAAGATGGTTTAATAAAGCCTAAGTACATAGAACATGTCTTGTTTATACCACTTTGCATGGGGTTGTGATTTCGGAGCTTCATGTTAAACTACAAAGTGGAAATCACTGTTTATTAACCAAGTTAAGAAAGCATCGTCCATAATTGAATCCTTGTCATTCTCGAAGCTCAATAATGTATAGTTATACAAGTATTTTGGATCTTGCTCTTTTTTCTTCTGAAATGTGCAATCTTGAGCGAGTCAAGAAAAATATTGAAAATGTTTATTTTTAAAAATCTACGACCGTTTGGGGTTAGCATTTTACCAGCACAATAAACTTCTTTTACATCCAGTCTGTTTATATGTTCATAATATCTCAAAGATTTATGCAGCAAGGAGAGAAATAAATTGTCGATAAAACCGGTTCAGTTTGAGAGGTAGATTAAATGGCGCTTGTCCTCTATTTGGTTAGCAATTATGTCCTAAATACATTTGTCTTTTTTATTTGCCCCGGTAAAAGTTTCCTGGCAGATGTAATACTGTTTGAGATTCCCAATCCTTTCTGCAAAACAGTCCTATGTAAGTCTAATAATGTGATAGAGAAGGACTGTGAAAGCATAACCTTCTTTGGGTGAAAGGAAAGAGAAATACGGGCACCTGACGTTGGAACTGGTCTGGGTGAGAGGGAGCGAGCGAGAGCTCAGAGCACCTGACTGAGGACACTCAATAACACAACCAGAACTCACTTAAAAAGAGCAAAGACCTCACGGAACAAAGCTGTTTGGAGGAAATCGGTTTTATTCTAAGCAAAGTGGATAGAGACTGGCCGTGTAAACAGAGCTGTAGTGCTCTATTGAAACGTAGAATGGTAAAGTCCTCGGGGGTGATGGGCGGGGCGGAGTGGGCGGCTTGAATTAACACCTGGAATCAGCCTTCACAAAACTAAGGTAAAGTTCTTCATTTAGAGAAAATCTGACCTCTTTGAACCAGTCCCGAGTGACTACTGTGGAAGTTAACAAGATCAAATCAGCCTCAACACTTTTGAAAAGAGAGGCCAAGTCTGTGTGCTATCACCTTTATTAAGTTCACCTCTATATTTGACTGCAAACCTTAATATATCACTCTGAGTTTTACTGACGATGATCGAGTTGACACAGCCCGGGTCGGACAGAGTACACTTTGACACCCCTCAACTATAAATTTGGGGGCTCCAGCTGAAAGATATGGACATTTTCCCAACACTGCAGAGCTGAAAGATTACAACCCATAATTCCAGGACCCTTATCTTTGTTGTTTCATCATTGTTCGCAAATATAATTATATGGACAATGAGAATATTACACTGCCATTGGACATATTTGTTTTACAATTGTACGTTCTCTCGGACAGTTCGTATTACATTGCAGAAGATCTGCTCGATATGAACATAACGATCGGCAGAGTTTGGGGAAAAGGAAAACGGTCGAAGATTCTGTCTCCCTGGTATTGAATGTTTCAAGTGAACCCGGTAGGCAGTGTAAATAGCAGCTTGTCCCGTGTGCAGCACAGCCGATAAAACCAGCTTAAACACGTATTCGCAGGTAAATACAATTACACTACAATTACCGGTGAAAGACTATTCAACTCCACTTGCTCTAAAATCGATGACTTTTGTTTGCAATAAGAAGAAAGAAAACTCGGATGTAGATCGATCTCGGCATTCTTCCTTGTATCGGGGATCAGGGCAGTTAGTAGTACAATAATAAACCAGAGGACTTACCTGTCTCTAAAACCATTTTACGCTAGCCGCAAATTGAGTCACAATCCTTAGTCACTTTCTTCAAGTGTTCATGTAATACAGCTATCAAGTGCTCATGTAATACAGCTACTTATGGGATGTCATACCATCGACAGCAGTTGATTTCCAATACTGATACGTGAGTTTGAGAAACATTTATTGTTTTTATTGGCTTGGTATAAAATAACATATGAAACTTCATTTTATTCAGAAAGGATCGCCTGGGATCCAACAAGACATTGAAAAGAACTAACAATAAAGTAGAGAAGTTTCCACAGAAAGTTTTTATTTGTTTGGAACAATGAAGCACAAACGTTTAATGATATTTTGAACAAATGAACTCTTCAAAAAAAAAAAGAAAAAGAAAGGGTAATGTTTTTTTTTAACATTGGATGATCAAATTGTTACACGTGGTGATGATCAAATTGTTACACATGGTGATGATCAAATTGTTACACTTGATGATGATCAAATTGTTACACGTGGTGATGATCAAATTGTTACACGTGGTGATGATAAAATTGTTACACGTGGTGATGATCAAATTGTTACGCGTGGTGATGATCAAATTGTTACACGTGGTGATGATCAAATTGTTACACTTGATGATGATCAAATTGTTACACGTGGTGATGATCAAATTGTTACACGTGGTGATGATCAAATTGTTACACGTGGCGATGATCAAATTGTTACACGTGGTGATGAGTTGACCAGTTGCTCTCGCTGAGAGAGGACATTTTGAAAGCCAAACGAAAAAGACATGTCACATGTATAAGTCTTTTGTGCTAATTCGATGACGTAATTGACAACTTCATTTTTCTGAATGTTTTAATATAAAAAAGAACGATGTGGAGAGCCAATTACTGGGAATCATCCGTAAAACTAAGGAAAACAGGCAAGAACTTAGGGCACGTAACGAAACACTTGAGAAATATTGATGGCGACATGGACCAAGCAAGTGAAAACAATACCTTAATTAAACCGGAGTAATCCACAAGACCTTAAAAAACATGGAACTAGAAAATAAAACCAGACGACCGACAAAACAAATTGTAACTAAACCGGGGTAATCAACAAGACGTTAAAAATGTAGAGCCAGAAGAAAAAAAACAGGCGACTGACAAAACAAATTGTAACTAAACCGGAGTAATCCACAAGACGTTAAAAACGTGGACTCAGAAGAAAAAAAACCAGGCGACTGAAAAGACAAATCGTAACTAAACCGGAGTAATCCACAAACGGTAAACAATGTGGAACCAGAAAACATTAACAGGAGACTGAAACAACAAATCGTAACTAAACCGGAGTAATCCACAAGACGTTAAAAATGTGGAACCAGAAAACATAAACAGGTGACTGAAACAACACATCGTAACTAAACCGGAGTAATCCACAAGACGTTACAAATGTGGAACCAGAAAACATAAACAGGTGACTGAAACAACAAATTGTAACTAAACCGGAGTAATCCACAAGACGTTAAAATGTGGAACCACAAAACCAAAACAGGTGACTGAAAAAACAAATCGTTACTAAACCGGAGTAATCCACAAAACGGTAAAACAATGTGGAACCAGAAAATAAAACCAGGCGGTTGAAATAACAAATCGTAACTAAACCGGGGTATTCCACAAGACGTTACAATGGGGAACCACAAAACAAAAACAGGTGACTGAAACAACAAATCGTTATTAAACCGGAGTAATCCACAAGACGTTAAAAATGTGGAACCAGAAAACATAAACAGGTGACTGAAACAACAAATCTTAACTAAACCGGAGTAATCCACAAGACGTTAAAAATGTGGAACCAGAAAACATAAACAGGTGACTGAAACAACACATCGTAACTAAACCGGAGTAATCCACAAGACGTTACAAATGTGGAACCAGAAAACATAAACAGGTGACTGAAACAACAAATTGTAACTAAACCGGAGTAATCCACAAGACGTTAAAATGTGGAACCACAAAACCAAAACAGGTGACTGAAAAAACAAATCGTTACTAAACCGGAGTAATCCACAAAACGGTAAAACAATGTGGAACCAGAAAATAAAACCAGGCGGTTGAAA
>JAVFBZ010138269.1:0-22122 GCA_032466195.1 Katharina tunicata
TTATTAAGTCATTCACAATATCAATACAATTTTCACCCTCAGTTTCTTTAATACCACCGAATCGCAGATTATAGGCCCTGCTATAGCGCTCTATATCCAGTAATTTGTTTCTCATTTCTCGATTCTCGGACTCCAAGCTTTTCAACGAGGCCTCCATTACTTTAATCTTTGGTTTCAGTGTATCGTTAACTATCAATTTAGTTTCATTTAGATCCAAATCAGCATGTTCAACGCTGGCTGATAACTCCAATTGCTTACGTTCAATGTTTACTAAACGTTCATAAAACTCATCTTGTCGACTAGCTACTTTGTTTAGCGTGTGTTCTACAGATGACACTTGGGTTGTGAGAACGGTCAAAGATTTTTTAATAAAAGTCTCAAGATTTTCTTCAGGTTCACTAGCGACTGAAGCGACTTTGTCTGGTGATTTAGATTCTGAGTTCATTTTAGAGACAGGATCGCTATTATTAGAGTCAATATCAGAAGTTTTATCTTTGTTCACTGCAGCTCGTAGGCTTGATCGAGGCATGTTACTACTGGGTCGAAAATCACAGGATGACCTTGTCACTTCGTACTCCAGGCATGGCGAGTCGAGAAATGTTTGTTTTGTTTAAACAAGATTATTTAAATCAAATCTCCGATTGCACATGTAGTCCATTGGTAGGGCATCACAGATAATACATATAGTTAGAGATCAGAATCAGCCATCACATCATTAAAATGTAGTTGTAGCCAGTTAGTAGCGGAGCTCAGTCACAAACACGTCCGCTCACATCCGCCATAGCTAAAAAATCTGGATTGAAGTTAACTGCAAAGTGCCGTCATCAAATTTGTCATATCTGATCAGTATCCAGGTGAAATAAGTTATTGCTTTTATGTACATTATTCTTTATCTCCATTTGTGAATACAGGTTCTATGCCTTGTGTTGTACGTATATCTGAGATCGTTGAGTCTAGTGGCGGTTAAATCACCTCTAGAGGTGGAAACAGTACTCTTGAAATCTGACAGCAGGTTCAATTAAATTAATCTCATTGTACATGTAATTGAAATGTTAACTGGATTAGTTTAAGTGTTGCTAATAAACTCAATTAATCAAAAGATGTCAATATTTACGACATTCTAAGTTTCGATTAATCGTTTTTTCGTGCAAGTTCACTGGTGGGATATATGCTTTCAGGCATATATGTCAATGGTCTACAAATATGAACTCCCTCAAACACAGAAGAATCATTCAGCTGAGTGGAATATTTCTGTTATCGTGATTAAGTGGGAGCTTGACGAGTCCTTACGCTCTCTGAGATTAAAGGCAGCACAGAGGCGATTTGTTGTGGTCTCCTGTTTTGCGCATTGAAAATGTCGTTAAAATCTTCTTTATTTTCAATGTCATTAAATCTGATTTCCTTGTCAATTGAGAAAAATAAATAAAAAAGACAAACGTCTGTTTAAAATATTGAGGCCATAACTATAATGTGTCTTTCTCAGAATGTAAATGAAGCGGTCTGGGTTGAAATAGATATTGAGAGTTGACACCAGTTTGATGTGGGAAACAAATGTAGTGTGTCTTTTTGGGGTAGAACGCGGCACATGTTCTACAGCGGGAATTTCTTAAGTGTTCCCTTCTTGGCCTAATGTCCTGTCATCTCTGAGTGAACGAGCTCAATGTCTCGCGGACTGTAAATGGGTTGATCGGAAACCTACCAGAGGAAGGTGGTGGGTTTTCTGAGTTCTATCCAATTTTCCTCTCTCGTATGAGCATATATCAGATGAACAAACAATCAACAATTATGATGCAATTATATTCCGAGACCTTTAATCTAGTCCATTCTTCTAAATCGACCTCTAACTGGATAGACCCACGGTTATTTGCCACAGGTGTAGTTTGCAATATTGATAAGCGTAACCAATAAAGTATTTGTGCTTAATTAGTCCTTAATATAATATATGTTTGTGTTTGACACTGATCCTCAGGTTTTGATACTGTTTGGAATTAGATTTTTCGACAAATATTTTGTAAAAAACCATTTCCTAATAGAGACTTTTCTAAGATATACTGCACTGTCAGATTAAAACCCCAGCAAACCGCAGTACTTGTGAAATTTTCGCTGTGAGTCTCAGATGCGGATTCCGTCTACATTTCTTGTAGCCTCGTTTAATATAAAAAAGATCATCATAATCAAATCTGTTGTAATAGCTTTGTGCATTCGGTGTAAAATGTCAACCTGGTTTCTTGGATGTTCGAATTCATGTTATGACTGTTGGATGTAAACAGACACGTTGGTTGATAGATCTATTATAGGTACATATGGTACTTGCACATTGTATGCAACGTATACGTAGACTTAGTTCCAAAAAGAACGACATGGGTTTACTTGTGGCAAACTAGAATTAAACAGTATAATTCTATCAACAGTTTATTTTTTTATGGTGGACTTCCTTGTTTTGTCAACTGGAACAATTCTCTCTAATTCTCTTAATACTATGAATCTTATTGGAATGGTAATATATTAGTGCACGAATCCTTCAGTAGCAAAGGTGGGATTGCCATAGCTTATGTAGAAATACCTGAAGATTGAGCTTATACTATCAACAGGTGTGGTTTTTATGTCCTCGTTGGACAAATGACGGCGTGCCAGCTCAATGGGGTAAGGTGATCACCTTCAACAACACTGACAACAGAAAAGGACGCCTAGGGACACTAACATGAAACAGGACCCCACAACAAATCCGTCTACTGATGCCATTTAGGTCAGAGAACACCAGGGCATGGGAAGCTCCCACAAATCACCCTCTAAACCAGATGTGAGTTGGGTTACTCGACAATGTAAACTTATTTGTGAATTAGGAAAACGTATAATTTTATTGCAGATCAATTTTTACCGTTAACGCTTTGACAAATATTTTGACTGAATATTTATCTGTAAAATTTATCTGTAAAGGTAAAAAGGCCAAACAAGTTTTGACTTAATATGTACGCAATGATTATCAATATATTAGTTACATTTTGTAAAGCCCAATGACGCTGAGCCATAGATGGAATTGGACACAGCTGTTGAGTTCAAATGAATGCAGCTAAGGTATAAAGATATTCTTGTTCTTTGACATTGTGGCACATCTCAGCTACATATTTATTGCTCATTGACACAGGGAGCCAAAGAACTTACAGATCTGCTCACACATTAAAACATGTCGAATAATAGGTTTAGAAACACCACTATGCCGACAGGAGAATTTCACGTTTATTTATATGGCTTGCGTCGATATGAGGAGTAATAATTAAATACTAATAACACAATTTCATGAGTTATATTTGCTACGCATGTGACTAAACAATCTAATTTGAACCCGGGGCTTTGGCTAGCAGGGCCAGCGCTCAGTCCGACTGAGCTACAGAGTCTAAATGATAAAAAAATGATAGCCAAGAATCGCCATATAAGCCAAATACCCCCAGGCTAGACGTTAAACTCTAAATCAAATAGAATACGAAATCTTATAGAAAGGCCAAGGTTGAAAGTGACACATTCAAAGAAATTGAGTGCCCTTTGTAGTTTACCTAGAGTTATGATATAATATGCACAATTGTACGCTAAAAATGCTGAAGAAAATGAAACGTACGTACCGAACGTGAGCTTTAGGTTAGATCTATCGGTTGCAGTTCAAAGTTCGGATTTTTTCTTTTATTACTAGATTCCCAAGAGACAGTGAAAGTTCCATACAAGCCTTGAAATTCAATAAATGAAGCATCTCAAAGGATCGATACTCAATGGGTCATAATTCTAACTAGTTCAGTGACCCGATTCGATGCTTTCTTTGGTCATTTATATGACGATATTATAACAGTGTCAGTGAATTAGTTTTAGGCGGGTTCATAATCTTAGTTTATTGACGAGCTGTTATTCCCGAAGTTATAATCTAGATCGATTAAGTAGATGCCACGGTACTATGTGTACAAAAATCCATTGGCACAAAGTTTCTCAGACTTTGCCGTGAAGGATTCACACATGTCACCAACAACACCAATATGGCAACCCACCCGGTTACCTGCTTCGAAACGTCCACTGATGTTTATCTTTGATAAAAAAAAAAATGTTGACAATGGATGGAGAAGCAAACGCAATTCTCCCCAGTAACGCTTTTGGATACTAAAAAACCGTTGGTATGATCCCCAAAGTAATTATCAGTCTTCATAATTATGTCAGAACCGTTCAATTGTTTTCTTGCCATTACAATAGTGTAACAAAAATCGGCTCACTTGTCTCACGACACTAACTTGTTATTTTCTTCAAATCTTTATTCATTTTCTTGCCATTACAATATGACTTAAATTTATGAGTTGGTTATTTCAAACGCTTCCAACAATGACAATATAATCGTTAAGGTTGTTGTAATCTTTGTTCAATAATTTGTTCTAGAATCTGTAGAATTTTCAGGAAATAAAAAAATTGCATTTATAATCAATTGAAATAGGTGTGTTTTCTTGTCTTTACTCAAGGTTATTTCACTTATACGAAGGCATGCCAGCTCAATCAGTGAATTAAACCACCGTACAAATGCTGGTAACATGTAAGGCAGGACAAAACATTTACATACAATGAACAAAACAGAACACCACAACATATCAGGATCGTGTGGCCCAACCACCCGCCATTAGCTCAGAGCACAAGGGCACAGGAGGCTGCTACCCAACCACCCGCCATTTTAAATAGGAGCAACCTTTTCTCAGTATCGAATGGAAGTCTAAGATTAACGTTAGCAGGAATTTGTATTTGATTATGGTACAATAATTGACACTCTTGTCTTATATTTAATCAAAATCTGAAATTGAACAAAAATGAGGACATTTGGATTGAATTCCATGGCAGACGTTTCCTCTCCCACCTTATCCACATTACAGCAACCAATTCTATTTAATTTACCATCCAACATACGTCAACATGGTTTTGTTCCACGGTTCTCGCTTTTTCACGCTGTGCTTTCCTCCCGTTAACAAGATTATTTAGATGTCCGTTGAGAACTGTGGATACAATTTTGGAATAAAAGAAATTGATGTGTGGAAATACTGGCTACTGCTGATAGTGATATCCATTTATACTAGTAGATCATGAAAGATGATATCGATAATGATATATGCTGATTATTATAGTTGCCAACAAAGATCGATAATGATACGTGCCGATTATTATAGTTGCCAGGAAAGACTTCACCATCGACAAATGCCTGGGGCCAAATAATAACCTCGCTGTAATAATTTGTGTTGTAGTAAGTCGCACATATGCGTCTGATGGCAATGTATTTAACTAAGACATGTGTTGCCAGCTTCGTTTATGGTGGTTTTCATTGATTGAGGTGACACGCCTTCGTATGAGTGAAATAACATTAAACGCAGAGTAAAAACCCAACTCAAACAAACAAATTGATGAATGTTAGTCTAAAACTTAGTTTTATAGGAACCAGTAAGTTTAGGCTTCCAATACGAACATCTTATTATGTTGAAATCAAACTCGATATGCTGGTTACAATATAGCTGGTCATCGATCCGGGTCATTTCTACCCATATGATAAAATAAAATAGTACCACGTCCCAACACATATGGGAATAACATTGTAGTTCATGATTGACTTCCCATACCAGACTCCCTAAATCAAGGTAACAGTGGATCCTAACTTACTATAGATTTCGTTTAACCCATTTGCCTGTTCATGTCCCAGAAAACAACTGTATACTTTTATCGATGGAAGGTTTTCTGGATACACATCCTTAGTGTTTAATATCCAGTATAATCACAACTATAAAATTAGCTTAAAGGTAGAAGCTTATCCGTCTTTATTTTAATCTTCATGTTTTTTAGGCGTTATACTTCAGGGAAAATCACTCAATATTTATTTGTGTTCAAATACCTCTACCTCCAACTCTTGAAGAGAAATCGAATATTCTGCTTTATTTGTTGATTTTATGACAGTGTTAAATGTAAATTTTGTAATAAATCACCAGAAGCCTATGTGAAGGAAAACCCAAAGTGGTTTCCTTAGCTTACATAAAATACTTATCTGTCAGCATTTAACAAAAATAGGGCTTTGATGGATTTTCTTCTTCTGGGTATATTCAACTTCTGGCCACCTTGATCAAATAAATCTTTCAAAGTTATAATTAACTTGTTGGTATATTGATAAAAATCCCTCAATCATATTCAACTTGTGGGTATATTGACATAAAGAAAGATTTATCAATAATGTTTTTGTTATGTGCCCAGCTTCTAAATGTGTGCAGCTTGGAGTTCAGTAACCTGTACGCGTCCCCAAGTTGCATCTGCCTTATTTGTCTCTCTAAACCAGGCAAATTCGACTACCGTTGCTTTTTAACTTCTATAGCATAAAATAATAAAACGAATGTAACAAACCAAAAAGATATCTACCATATCTGAAAACAACATTGGATGCTGCTATATGTGGATATTTCCTTTAAGGAAGAGACATAACACATGTTAAGGTCAGATCATTCTCATCAGAATATATACTGTTTTCCCACAACGCAGAATATAATTTATCCCCCAACGGTCGCGAAAGATGCGATGTTTAGTAAAAATAACACCTTTAAACAGACTTGAACTTGTTTGTATGCATAAACGGCGGAATTGTACAAAAGGCCTTTCAAAGAATGGTCACTTTTGAGCAGAACGTGAATTTAATTAACGTAAATGAAACGTGTAAACAGCAAACCGAAACACACAAATGTTTAATAGGCGCATTTGTGCTTAATGTCCTACAGTGTAATAATGAATAACGCGTCCCATGAATCAGTAAAGACAACACTACGCATCATAGATCCGAAAGCCATTATTAACCACAGGGAGGTTAAAGCAATAGCCTACATACCTTATTTAGTGATGTATTAATGATATTAAGAATTATAGCTGTCAATATATACACGAATATGAACGGACTCATAGTTATGACGATAACATATCTTCTTTAAGAGGCATATAGAAGTTTAGACACTGAGAATTACATAAGCTATACTGGCTAACAACTTCTAGCATATTTCCGGCGCAACGTTTCGGGTAAGACCGTTTCCAAGCAATGATTACAAATCTCAACTTAATATACCTTTTAAATAGTGATTGTCATGATGATTCTATACCAATGTGATAAGTATTCATTTGAGATCTGTAATCGTTGTTGAAAACGGTCTAAGCATCTAGGCCGAAACGTTACGCCGAAAATATACCAGAAGTTGTTATCCATAATATATAATAATATTCTAATGATAACCTAGCAGATCTTAGATTCCTTTGCACTTTATCAATACGCTAAATGCAGGATTATTTTCATTTTCACTCAGTAGCCCATATCTCAAGAAGCTGGTGATTGTTTTAGTATAGTATGCGCATTACTACGACCGCCATATATCTTGTTCGGTGAATTTTCTACACCCCTTTACTAAGATGAAACCTTGATATTAGTTGACAGAAAAAACAAACTTATCCTTATTAAAATTCTATCCCGCTACGAGTGGTTGAGACATTAATCTGGTGGCAAGAGAGTTATATAGTCCAGACGATGGCCAATGTAAGGGCCGTCAATTACGCATATTTCCCCGCGGAGAGAGTTCTCTCTATTATCGTCATGTGTCTCTTTGAAATTCACAAAACGTTGTTTACTTTGTGTTACATAGACAATTGCTCCCTGGTGGTAGACGTAAACACAGTGATATATGTTTAAAGAAATTGAGTGAACTAATGTTCAAACCGTTAAAGGATGTAATGAATGGATTATATTTTACAAGGCTTGGTTTATGGGTGTAGGTCACCGATACTCAGCTCTGTGTGCTTAATGAAGTTAATGTGTGTCTCTCTTAAATTGTGATTGAAGAACGCAGGTCTTGACCGAAAAACCGATAACACATTCCATTTTGTTTTCAATTTTGTTCTCATAAAATAACGTGACATATAAGCTCACTCTGCAGCTCGGTCGGTTAGCGCGTTGTACCTGCAAGCCCCGGGTTGGAATCCCTTGTAGGGCCAAACACGTTTTTTTTCTAAACGCACTTCACACACAATGTTATTTCACTTTAACCTTGCACTGAAGTGTCAAGGGAACTGAACATTAAGTTCCCTTGAACCTAATTTTGTGAACACATGGAAGTTGCAGAAACAGATCTGATACTATATTTGCTGGATTTCCCGAAAAATGTCATCGAAAATGTTCGGGTAAGATAGGGAGCGAAATTGTTAAGCACTGGAAAGAAAAGTTTAAACTAAAATGATGCGTATATTGTTCTAGGATGTACATGTATAAATAAGACCTCTCTCGTGTTTTCAAGAAATAACACCCCTACTTTAGGCACTGAGCGTAGGTCGTCAATTGCCAATTCCGGATCGATTTACGTTACTAGTGTTGTCAGTGCATCAAATTCGCAGGTCAAGAAGTTGGCAAATGTTCGTTTAAAATTGACCCCCTACGGCTAGCACGGGAGAAAACCTCAGTCAGTAATTATTTATTGGATATTTATTCTCTAGTAAGAATAGTGGGGAAATTAATGGAGACATTGTGCTTGACAAAGGAGCTATTTTGATCTAGTAATGGCAGGTTTGTCCATAAATAAACAAATGATGATTCTATCCGAAGAGACCTACCAGCGTCGAGTTCTGGCCATGTTCTGGTGAAGCGACATTGCAGCCTTCACTTCCGACGATTTCCTGTCAACAGACCTTCCAACGTAAGATGTACAATTTTTGCTCTTTAGCCTAAAATCAGACTATTGCGTTGTTGACAATAAAGGCAAATAGCATTCTGATCTAGCGTAAGTCAGTTATGAGCTCGGTAAGTCTCGTTCTCTTCTGCTTTATTTACAGGCCCTGTTCTCTTTTCTCGTTGACTACCTAAGTGCATTATATAACCTATTGCTTCTTGTTGTTAGCTTTCCATGAAAAGGCCACCATTGTTTGTGGCCAATATATAGAGATTGAACGAATTACAGCTCTGTTGACATTGGCTGGCGTATAGTAACGATGATATTACTCACGCATTAGACAACATAGAACGGATTCATATGAACATCTTGTCTCAAAGGATTTTTAATGCACTGTCTGACGTGGACTGTGATATGCAAGAAAGACTTTGATATTGATCTATCTATGTCCATTTTGGTACACTGGCAGTGATGAAGTCCAATGACTGAGTTATTGGAAAGTAGCTATCCAAATTGCCAAACACAAAAAGGCTGTAAAAAAAATAAACACGAGTAGGAAACATATTAATTTTAGATTCAACTGAGTACTCAATACAAGCATCAAGTGTTTGATTGTAACATACAATAACCTGATCGATGTAACTTGAATTGATCTCTCATCGTCGTTCTAAAAGCAACTGTTCAAAATCGGCTTGTTGAGATGATGGAAATGTCACACTGCGTCAAACATCGTACGCACTTGAAGGTGACTAAATGTGAAAGTATTCACTTCTTAGCCTTTACTCAGGTAAATTAGTATTCTCACCTGAAATTGGTTTAATGTTACAACAACTAGTTATACTTTGGGCATCCTTTCTACCCTTTGTTTTACCGTATAAAGGAGATGACGCCTTTGAAAGTTAATGTTTGATAAATATAGCGGAGGGAAAATTAACTTCCGCCACTGTGCCAATGTACAGGAACAACACTCTACAATTATGAAGACGACCATTGAAACGGTTTAAATATATATTTTTGTCCATATTAATTCTTTCAAAAGGTTAATAAACGTATAGTATACTGTCTGAAACAAATCTCATAATAACCGTATGTATTGGGTAAATTAGAGAATAGTTTCTAAGTAACGCACATGGAAGGTATTAGTTATGTCTTAAATCAATGTAAAAAGGCTAGTACGGACCATATAGGCGATAAGATACGATCGAGTTTCACATTTCAAATATTGACTGCAAGAAGAACAGTTATTGCTCACACCTACATGAAATCAGAAGCCTGAATAGGAAGAGTTTTTAACTTGAAAGGAGAAAACATTTGCTTCCTCTACTCTAATTTTTGGGATCAAACTTTGTTTTAAAATACAGATGTATTGTGTCGGGATACCGAGTCTATTGCAGAGAACGTTTTCGAATGTGGAAGTGACATTCAGACGACAATATACCCTTTTGAGATCACCACGGCTTTGTCTCACTTGCCCATGTAACATACCAGCCTTGTTTAGCTTAGCTCGACAATAGTTCCAGATAATACGAGCTGGTGTTACTATAGAGATTATAAATCATCAGGAGAGTTTGCCTCGGGTTTTATTTACCAGATAATGGCCAGCGACCGGAGTTATTACACCAATAAATGCAGGCAATACAGTAACTAGTCAACCGGTAATATAATCAGGCAAGGTATAAAGGGGCTGGTCCTAATATCCGCCTCGTAGCTTGGTACCCGGGGAGCGAGTTACTGCATCATTATAAAATGTTAAGTCTGGCAAATAGTCTTTCCAATGAGATTTGTAATAAAGGTCCGAGACGAAATTTGGCGGACAGACGACCGTGCGGACAGACGGTTGGAAACAGCTTCTCTGGGGCGGGGGATAATTACAAATTAGAATCTTAAAACAATAAAATATAATAACTTCAAGCAAAATCTATAGATACTTACAAAACATTTTTTTTTTTTTGACAAAATGCTTGTTACAAAAAGATGTTAAGTGCAGATCAATTCAGTGTTTCCCAACTCTATCATATACATCACTTACAAAGTCGCCTTGTCAATAAAATTGTCATTTTACCACGTTGTTTCCTTGAAAAATTAATTGAACAAAGACAGTTGTGCTTCTTGTATCTTGAAAATTCCGGAAACAAAATTAGTAAAGTGAGTCTGGCTAAATAGACTGTACACATGAGTTTAGAAAATGGTGTTCTGAACTTGTGGATAACTAACAGTATCCAGTTGTATGGTGGAATTTTCTGCCATATCGATTGTTTCTATTGCATTAGCAATTTCTCAATATTCGTCATAAAAATATTTTCACAATAATTGTTTGTCAATTGTATAAAGAACATACTAATTTGGGAGCTACTATAATAATGGTAAATGTTACTCATATATAGCAGAAAAAGTCCAACATACAATTTTAGGGACAATTTGGCTGTAACAAGATAATGCAATATATCCACACACCCAGATGTTAATTATATAGAAATGATGTCTACAGACTATCTACTCAGGTTCACTTTTTTTTTATTAACTCCGGTCTAGGATCTCTTTGTACTTTTAATAAGCAGACGCAACCCAATGACAGTTTAGGCGATAAACAACAGGGCAGAACATTCACCAGATCAATTTGATACCAACATAACAGCATTTTGGCAGCATATAGATACAGTTTGTCAAATGAAACGGATGCAGTAGAATTGGCGAAATGACTTGGACTTAGTTTCTAGAAAAAAGATGGGAATTTGACGACCAACACCTTTGTTACATCACTGCGTCATGATCATTTTATCATTCGTTTTCAATAATGGTTATTATAAGAATGCCAATATTAACTAAAAACAGCATATTATATTATTTGGTATTATGATCTTTGGAAAGTTCTGTATAGAACAATGCGGACAAAAATGTTCTGGGCTATCCTTTTCTTGTTAACTTTGTCAATCGTTAAAAATATTTTAGTTTATGTGATATTTGATCTATAACTTCATCACCAGACAGAGAAGAAGATTTGTACCTGATAAAACAACAGACCAGCCTCATTGTCATACTGCAATATACGTTTTATTTTTTCTACAAATGTTAAAGCTTTCGTAAAACTACTTTACGAGACTTGCCTGGCATATGTGTGGGGCATATGTTTGTATATTTAATTACCACAGACTATTCTACAACAGATACAAATGACATTATTTGTAAGTGATTCGAATCGCATCATGATTTAAAACAGTGGGTAGAATGAAAAGTTTGAACTTAATCTAATGCGACAGGGATGGATGATAAGCACCAAGATTTTACAGGAACCGGCGCATGGACTATGTCAGATACTGTTCCCAATGTATTTCTGCCAATTCCAGTAACTTCTGTCAGTCTGGAAAGACAAATTTAATTAAAATATGTTGCGTTTCAACCTTAGAACACCCGCGTACATGAACAAACTTTCCATGGCTTCTCTCGTTAGCGGAAAATAACAAAATAAAGGTTTTTTTGCCACATTAAGTTAGCAACAACTAGACTTAGGAACAACATTCGACCACTATATAATCTAAATAAAGGTGTACATATCCACACGTATTTGATGGAACGTTTGCAAAGGGTGGGATATATTGGTGGTAGCATATTACGGTGGGAGTAGGTTTAACAGGATAATTACGCTGCTTATATTTCGTCAGTATCGATCTCTATCATTACCAGCCTAATCCTTGTTTATGACATTCTCATCGTATTAGCTGAAGGCAGTTAGAACTTTTCCTACTGCACCCAACGTTAACATATTGAACTAAACTGACCAGTGCCTTTATCGGCAATACATCACGTTTTGGAGGTTGTTGTCCATTCCGCTCAGATAAAATATATCAAGCTATTCCCCCAAAAAATCGTATAGGCAATTATTAATTGTCCATGCCGATATCTGTTCAATTGTTCCAACTATACTCATTATTAATGTGCACATTTATCATTTTCTCGCTGGTAAAGGTCCGGATAAAGATTTATATTTCCCAGTGGAGCACGACTATATATTTTGATTGACATTGGAACGTAGTCAAAATGGACCACTTTCATTTGCTGATGTATCTGGTACCAAAGCCGACATGTTTGAGTATTACCTCATGACAATACCTTATTTTTAAATCTTTTAACAATCAGTACCTCGTTATTAATCTGTAGAAGTAGTAACAAGAGAACTGATAGGACAATAAGCATCTTCAGATTAAAACATTAATCACGTCAATTTGCGTCAGTTTGTTATAAGGTCGAATCAAATTACAGAAAGAAGTCCATTTGTCGCCCTGTGAATACTATCTAAAGAATAGGTAGAATATTAAACTGGCGGAGTGAAGCTTGTGCACTATTAGTACTACCAGTTATATTAACATAGCGTCTAGTTTATGTTTAGAGGCTCAGGAGGTTAGACGGAAGCCTGGTGTGCCCTTTTGCTCTCCGAGCTCGGGGTCTTTTTTTGTTAGCGCCATAGAGGGTGGTTTCCTCCACTGATTGGACTTGTAAATTGTCATGTAACTGAAATAATCTAGTACGGCGTAAGACCTCAACAAAACAAACAAACAAAATATGTTTAGAGCCTGTAGTTTCTCGACAAAGAGTAAATTACAGTAAAATAGTTATTCCTACACCAAAAACTTAAGCTACGATAATATAATAACACGATCACGTATTGAAAATAAAAGTATTGTCAGCAAATCACGTCTTGAGATTTTACCTTCTGCTAGGAGACAATATATCAAAGATATTCTCGGAAAAATATAATATGAGCAATTATAATTTGCCCTTGCCAATATCGGTTATTTTCTTCCAACTATTCGGATGATTTGCTCTTTGATCAGATTCTCGCTGATAAGGTTTCTGGCATGGATTTATATTCCTCAGTGGGATACAACTAGATTTATTTAATTGACTTTAGGAAGTAGTTTGAGTTCACCACTTCCATTTGCTGTTCTACCTGGTAATAAATTAGTTCCCTGAATTTGGCTTCAAAATAATCCCTTCCTCTTGACGCGTTTAACAATCTATATCGTGAACTTTTGCGGTCTACGGTGTCTAACAAACATCTAAGGATATATTCTCTTCAACTAGGAACCATTTACTAGCAGATGGATCCATTATACATTCTGTAAATAAATCAGGGTGATAAGATTATCTTCTGGTGCCTAAATTAGAATCACAAACTGGTCACATACGAGCTATCAATCCTACAAAAGAAACAAAAATATGTGTACCCTTGTTTGGTGACGCTTCAATACGTCACTGACAATGTGGATCGATCGTTCACGATTGTAACATCTGTACAACTTGCTACCCTAAGAGAAAGATCTGGCTAATTATTCAGTCTTTCAATTGGATTTTCAATTTGGTAGCTTTTTGGGAGTTTTGTTATATTTGGGTTTTAAGCCTTACCCATTGTTATGTCACTTATATGACGGCGTGCACGCCGAATCGGTTAAGCAAAGCAACACAAACGACGTTGGCAACATGCTAGACATGACAAAACATTTACACATCATTAAGAAAACGGGACACCACAACAATTCGGCATCGCTCATTAGTTCAGATATCACCAGGAGGGCACAGGAGGCTCCGAACCACCCGCGCTTTGTTTGTTAGTTAATATACTGGTTCGACATCATAACCATTGTTCATCAGATTAAATATCGATTTCTAGAAGGCACATTAACGGTTTACTTGTATTACATAAAATCAATCAATCAAAACAAAATTAAACTGTTAAAATAGTGGATTCTTTGACAATAATTTGGGCCCTGAGCTCTTCTCTTTACATGGCAGACGACCAGCATAATCACACCAAATCGGGCAGTATTATTAGTAAAATGTATGATGTTATGAAAGTAAATCGTTTGCTTGGCGTAGGGTCCCCAAAGTCTTATACTTGGTTGTCGATGTGCCCGTAATCAGACCGATTAGATACTAATAGGAAAAAATGATAATTTTGTAGGATGTGGAACTATATGGACAAGATAAAAACTTTGCTTCCCCACCTTATTCACTTCTGTCATTTTTTACTCATAAAACAAATCATATTCCGTGCATTTTTGTCTTCCGTGAATGTTCCAATGTGGCCAGTTAATTTATTGTTCATAGTGTACGATTAATGCTAGACATTTATAAATGACAATCAATATGTTATGAGAAACATCAACCCCCCCCAAAAAAACTGTGTAACCACTTATGAAGTATTACAAATTACGTTTTTATTCAGCTGATATAGAGAGAAAGTGGTGAAGCAATAACAAATACTGCTTTGTGGTAACCACTGTAAAAATGTTATCACATCGAAGTGAACAGTTCAAAGGCCGTTATGTACATGTTATAAAATTCAAATTTGCTAGGAACATTCTACATCTCGGCCTCAATCTGTGGCCATTAAATTACCTTATCATTTTACATGCGAACATTTCATTTGTTATTGCACAATGACCCACTGTGGGTAGATAGGTCAATATACGGATGAAGAAAGAGATAAAACCCATGTTAGCTGCGGACGATATGCAATATAGCGAAGCAAAAAAAAGGTTCCCGATGAC
The DNA here is from genome assembly GCA_032466195.1 of Katharina tunicata. Classification (NCBI taxonomy): domain Eukaryota; kingdom Metazoa; phylum Mollusca; class Polyplacophora; order Chitonida; family Mopaliidae; genus Katharina; species Katharina tunicata. Next base: position 15,233 of record JAVFBZ010138269.1, read on the forward strand.
ACCTGGAATTATATCAAAGTCGATCAGTCCATGACTATTATATCTACATCCAATATTGAAACAAATTCAAATACGAAAAACTAGACAAAACCTAAAAGATATGAGAAAATACATGCACGCACATAAAATAAATAATATTAACAAACTGTTCGATTATGATAAATGATCCTACGACTTTTGTTTTAGATTGATTTCAATGGAGAGAAAACTTTCTAAAGACGTATCGATACAATGCTAATCATTATACATATTTTATATGATTTTTATTTAACTTGCGTACATTTATCTGTGATTGCGAACGTTTAAATACTCTTGGTTTCCCAGACGAGGTGGTGGAACGTATAAGTTGGTCACTTAGAAGCGGGGGACAATTACTATATCCGTGTATTTATTTTCATATCTTGAAAAGTCTGGTATATTTTCGCCTATTCGCGTAAGCTTGTATAATTTAAACGATCAAAATAAATTCAACATAACGAAATATAAATGTATCGTCATTCTCCGTCTTATTGTATACGTACAATTGCTTTATTTCGACCGTTTGAAGAAAATTCCGCGTTAAAAACCCTTGTCAACCATATTCAATATTAACCCCTTTGGAAGTCAATTTTACAAGATTTCCTGAGATTAAAGTAATTTATCTAGCTCTTTTTGACAAGTTTCGAGAAATGTAATAAACTGGCAAAGCTGCTTGGTAATCTATCATTTAAAGATAAAAATAGCAGCAGTACATGTTTATTTTAGTAAAGTTTTGGCTGTTCCGATGATATTTCATCAGGACATTAACATCTCGGCCAATCCCAGTCAATCACTGCTTCGTAAAATCTCCCCATACATAAACTTGCAGTCAAGTCAGGGTTGGCGCAGTACAACAGACACTAAACAAGCCGTGTTATCCACTTAACCGACTATTTTGACTGCATATTTCATATTGTCTTCTATTGACAAAATTATCTCTCCTAAGATATTTACCATTTTTTTTATTGTTATAGGACCAAGAGAGACAGTCGATTAGCTTTAGAGAACGATCCCCTAAGAAAAGGGATTCAGTTGTTAGAATTGTAAGAAAAAAGTACGATTTTTGCAAGTTTGTATGTTTTTTGTATCGAATTGAGAGGAAGACGCGGCCATTTAAGTAAATTAATCCGTGAGCACCAATTTTTTTAGATGTATCTTAGATTTCAAATGTGCAATCTCCCACAAGGCAGACCCAGTAAGGCATTATCGTTTATAAGTCTTTTATGTTAATATCGAATCTTAAACACAACGGAGTTCTAACTCATAACACTAAATCATCTTAGCAATCACTATGTGTATATTTGTCTTGAGAAGTCAGAAAAAATGCCGTCTACGGGAATAAGTATATATGTCTTGAGAAGTCTTAAAATTTACTTTCGACAGGATTCACTATGTATATATGTCTCCGAAAGTGCTAAATTTGCCTTCGACATGAATCACTCTATGTTTGTCTTGGGAAGTCGTAAAAACGACAACTGCTTTGGTGAGTAGTTATCAATTTATCGGAAAGATGACCATAGGCTTAACGGTTTATGGTCAGATCAGTGTCAGTCACAGGAGGCACCAGTCCCATGTCAACATGTCGCTTTGCTAGAAACACGTTTGCTAAAGTTCAAGAGACAAAGCGATATATTAGCATTGGTGGTATGGCCAACGACTGACTTGTATGATTGTGGACCTATCAAACTCATGGAGCGTCTACTTTTTGCGGCTATTGTGTCCCAAAAATGGCGAATGCCACAAAATTGATCATGCTAGATAAGAAAGTTTACATAGATTATCAATTATGGGGCCAATGCTTCTCGTTCTGTACATTAATGATATTGTATCTTCGCCCTCTGTTCTAAAATGTTCTCTCTTTGGCGACGATACTAGCGCTTCCTTTTCGTCTCCTTCATATACTAACACAATTCAAACCCTATCTGACGAGGTTCACAAACTGTCAACATGGCTAGTCGTTAACCGGCTAACTCTTAATAAGGAAAAAAATCAAAGTTATGATTGTCAGTCCCAGCAAAAAAAATCCCTCTTCAATTCCTCTTGTGCTTGGTGATTGTGAGATAGCTGTTGTTAATCACTACAAATCACTTTTGGGACTCTCATTTAACAATCACCTCTCTTGGATTACACATCTCCATTCGATTTCTACAAAAAAATATCCCAAAACGTAGGAGTGTTAACTCATCTAAGTAAACACGTCAGTAAACAAACATTAATCATCTTATATTATTCTCTTATACATCCATATCTCACGTATAGCATCTCAGTTCGGGGTAATACATATCCTAGCCATACTAATAGTCTTTTTTTCCCTCCAGAAGCATGCAATCCGGATAGTGTCCTCTTTTAACCGACTTCATATACTGACCCACTTTTTAAATCTTCAAAAATCGTTCCTTTCCAGAAATTAAGCAAATGTTATTGTCTTCTTGCTTCTCATAAAGTAATGCATCACTCTCACCTTTTGCCAAAAAACTTCCTTCAACTTTTCACTCGCCAATCATCTATCCATAATTACACATCTCGAACTATGAATTTAAATCTCTATATACCCTATGTTCACTCTAACTTATCGTCACATATCGTAAAGATAGCGGCACCTAGGGAGTGGAAGAAATTACCAACGAGCATAAAAAACATTACCTCTGCTTTTCATACCAAAACTAGTCTAAAGAAATACCTTCTGAAAATTGGGTATGAAAATAAATAAATGATTCACGCACACAATCCTTAAAAAAAAGGAATGATACTATAAGCATGTTATTATGTATATTTTATATAAATGTAGAAAATGATTACATATGTATAGGCATGTATGTATGTATGCGTGTATGTGTGTAAGCACATGTATGCATATGTATGCTTGTTTGTGTGTCTGTATGTACCTGTGTGTGTATATGTATGTGTGTATATAGGTCCCGCGTTCGATACCCTGTGGAGGCATGTACATTTTTCTTTCTCGTCATTTATGAAATGTTTATACACATGTATGTGTAAATATATGTATGAATATATATGTATATGTATGTGTACGTGCATGCAGTGTAGGTTTGTATATATGTATATATTCTCCAAAAGTTGATCACACTGCCATTTATATAGATAGGCACTCTATTTGGGATAGAACAAGTCTTTGAGACTTTATTCCCGCCTTAAAAGTTCTTGTTATTACCATATACTATGTACTTTCTACTTTGGTGAATTCTAAATAGATAAATAACACGAATGTGGGGACAAGAGCTGAACCAAAATGTAGTTAATAACCTTATTATGTAATGCACATAATTTTTTTGAAGCAGTCGCATATTAAAACAAAACAACTATTCAAACCCTTTAAATCAGTGTGACGTGAGAATATTTTTGTTATTTTTAAATTCTGTGTCAATTAACAAATAATTTGATTTATGTCATCATCTATATTTATTCGAGTTGACACAAATGAGATCTGGTCAATTGATGTGAATAAAAGTGGCATTTCAAAACTGTCATTACAACAAGCATCAAGTAACCTTTCCAAGGACAAAGAGATTTAATTGGGAGTTTTAAGCAGGATTTCCAAAACCCGGGGTAATCTGGATGTATAGTTCTGATGGTGAGCTCTCTATTTTCTTCGATGGAAAGCGTTAACCAACTACCAGACAGATCAATGAATTATGTCAGGTTTAGTCCTTTTACCTGAGACGGATATCTCTGGATAAGATTGCACAATAAACGATGTTTCACACAGTGTAAATCGTCAGGGTTTATTGTGATAAAAGAGAAGAAGGGGATTGGTCGATTAAATAAATGGCCGTAGTATAGTTCAAACTTTGTCAGGAGTAATTGCTGAAATAGATGTTGTCTAAAATTATGATGGAATACACAAAATACGTCCCAACAACCTAAACATGTAACAATTAACCATTATCAAGATTTTTAGCCAAGTTCGCAGTCGCTCAGGAATCACAACAATCTTTCAGACCACGTTATGAAGTAAAATACATAATACACTAAACAGATCAAATTCTGTCAGAGACGCAGTTCCTTGTATCCAAACTTGACTTGTTTTGTGGATAAGGTAAGTGTATCAACAGTAGAAGTGCTGATGTCTTATCAAGTGCAGACTCTCTTGGGAAATAAACAGTGCGGTTGTGAACCCGTGTACACATACATAGACAGCCATGTTAGGGGCATTAAAGCAATCTGTCTTACTGGGTCTGAATATTTCAAATCCAAGAAATGAAAAAAGTGAGTCTAAACGAAATAGCATTTAGTTAAATATCTGATTTATCTGTACATATTTTTTTTTACGATAATTTTGGAATGTAGCCCTCGTATATTATTATTATTAAATATTAATTTACATAAGAAAAAAAAAGTCATAGCCAAATTATTACCAAGTTGATAGCATTACTGCTGTTACATTTCTTTTAGGATTCTTTTTTTATAACTGAAAGTAATTTGAATTGAACAACTGTAAGTAAAATGTATGGAGGACAGTTTGTGCCATGTTTTATTTATGCATTTCTTTGCAGATAAAATTAAACTTAAATTACTCAAAATTTTACACTAACAAAACCGAAAATTTACAAATGTACGGTATAAAATTATATATCTGTTTAACAACATTTAAATATACATTTTTTCAGTAAAATGGTCAGTACCACAGATGTAGCATGAAAACGCCACCATACATTTTACTAACAGTAGTTCAGTTGAAGTGGTCTTCAATCGAAATCTAGAAACCCTACAAAAAATATATTTCCAACTTTGCTAACAACTTCTTATGGTCTATAATCTTAAAATGACTTTTTTGTTTGTGTTGCCTTGCCCTTTAATGTAATTACCTTAACAGACAATGCTGGTTTGAATAAAAATGGGTCTGCTCTAGAGTATCCAATCCCATGTTTTTTTACACACTATGAATATCTTTTCCGGGAATTTTAAAGACCTGGATTGAAACATCGTTAATATGAGGTTTTATTATCTTATACAGATATTTTTGTCATCAATTTTAATTAATCTCGCACAATGGTCATTGTCATTCAAGGCAATCAATACATAAATCGTAGCACAATTGTAAGGATAGAGTTTTCTAGAAGAATGAACAAAAAAGGGAAGATTTGTTCAAAGACGTCATTAAACAACGCCAAGTCCCCGCTAATGAATAAATTACTTGGTTCAATGCTATCTGGTCCAGTAAACAGTTTAATTATAGGAATTACTTTATTTCCAAGCCAGTTGTTCTCATTCCCATGCAGAGTCTTAATAGGGAACCATAATCAGATTGAAGTTAGCTTAAAGCTGCTGCAAACTGCCCTCTAAATTTGACAATATCTGATGAGTATCGAGGCGAAATCAATTAATGCTTATATGTACATTATTCTTCATCTACATTTGTGAATACAAGTTATATGCCTTGTAATGTACGTATATATGAGATATTTGAGTCTAGTGCCGGTTCTACCTAATAATGAAGTGGTAACAAAAAGTAATGCCATTTAACAGTCCACACAAGACCACACACTCTCCAACCGGGAATATTTCTTTCTAGCCTTTCTGCGCGTATTTCGATCCAATGAACTTTTTTTTTACAACAAAAACATTAATCTTTGATTAAAGGATTTCCAATGCTATTATTTATTGGGATAGGAAGATATGTGTGTATTCAAAGAGTGCCGATTTGGTCTATCGTAATATATTTAATATCCGTATACAAGCAACGAGCCTTTGAACTCGACAAAAGGTGTAAACATTAAATGATAGAAAAAACATGGTTGAAAGTTCTTAAAGCTTTTTTGTGGTGAAAAGTAACGTGTTCGCTAACACGTTACTTTACACCACAAAGAGCCTTACGCCGTTGTATGCGTTGTGCGCGACATTGTAACATGTACATCATACACAAATTTAACTACGTCACGTGTGTATATTGGTTAGCAGGTTTATCTCAATGCACCAGGCTCTTTCTGTGGCAAAATTCAACAGCCAGTAAAGAATAACTCGTTAGTTCTGGTGAATTGTCTAGGGTCCGTGGAAAAGCCAGTTGAGATTTACTGCTGTCCCGACTGATAGCGTTTAGTACACTTTTGCCAGAGTGTATAGTAACGTCATTGCGACAGAAGATCACCGCTGGAGGTGGAAACAGTACACTTGAAATCTGACAGCAGGTTCAATTGGATTAATCCCATTGTACATGTAGATGAAGTGTTAACTGGATTAGTTCAAGTGTTGCTAATAAACTAAATTAATCAAAAGCTGTCAATATTTACGACATTCTAAATGTTGGATTAATTTAGACTCATCGTTTATTCGTGTAATTTATTGAACACTATAAGTTTACTCGTGGGATAAATGCTCTCAGGCATATGCGTTAATGGTCTGCACAGCTCCCTCAAACACAGAACAATCATTAAGCTGAGTGGACTATTTCTGTTAACGTGATTGGGTGGGAGCTGGGCGAGTCCTAGCTCTCTGAGATACAATGCAGCACCGAGGCGATTTGTTGTGGTATCCTATTTTGCGTATTGAAAATGTAACATCATACAGAAGTGTCATTTATGGTAAACAAGCGTCTTAGTTGTTGATGAATGGGCGTCATTTTAAAGTAATCTGATGTCTTTTAAAAGTACACATCCGTTGTAGATGTAGCTATAGGAGTGTCATTAATGGTAAACAAGCGTCTTAGTTGTTGATGAACGGGCGTTACTTTAAATTAATCTGATGTCTTTTAAAAGTACACATCCGTTGTAGATGTAGCTATAGGAGTGCCATTTATGGTAAACAAGCGTCTTAGTTGTTGATGAACGGGCGTCATTTTAAAGTAATCTGATGTCTTTTAAAAGTACACATCCGTTGTAGATGTAGCTATAGGAGTGTCATTTATGGTAAACAAG
>JAVFBZ010138280.1:0-22119 GCA_032466195.1 Katharina tunicata
TGTCGCCACATCAAAGGAGAAACCACGAGATATATCAGCACAAGATGTTTCCGCAATGATTATAGCGTCCTAATTAATACAAGCATGTGTTTAAAAACCGTCGGTTCAACAGATATCAAAGCGAATATAAAAAGGGGCCGCGCCGTAGCTCAGTGGTTGAGCGTTAAACTACGGCTTCATCTGACTGTACACGGAATAGGTTCGATTAGGCATACAAGGGATATTTTTCACGGGGTAGTTTTTACGAGGTATTTCTCGTTTTTCCACCATACACCGACAACATAGTCGTCATATTGGTATAATGCTTTTAAGTGCGAAGTTAAACATCGATCAAATAAATAAATAAATCAAATATATAACATGTCAGAATCAAGTCAACGTCATCATTGAAGTAAATGCAGTTGAGACATAAACATTCTGTGAGCCATAAAAAGCTACTAACAGTACATAATAACACTTGCGTACAAATATAACGTTAACAGATGAAGACAATCGTGAAATGGTGGCTATTGTTTAATAACGGTAATAAAAAAAAACAACAGCTTATGTCATTGTAATCCTCTAAAGTAAAACAGAAACTGGCCTGAATATTGAAATCCTTTCAGTATCCAGATCTGGCCTAAGATATCAGTGCGTCTGTCTACAAGTCATGCTTTGTTAAAATGTGTACGGGTTCAATTTTCCATGAGCAAGGTAACCTGGGTAAGGTAATTATCATCAAACTAGTAAATATTTTAAAAAAAGCAAGTTACTAAATACATGTACATCTATTAAAGCAAGTAACTAGATGTTATAATAAAAACTTTCTCCAAAAATAAATTGAGTACTACAAGAAATGGTTTTGTGTGAAGGTTTAGAACAAAGAATTAACCATAGCGGCGTATAAAGTATTTATGATCAAAAGTTTTGTAGTAGATAGATTAAAGGTTAATCCTTACTCTTTAACTGAGAATTGGTGTAAAATCTGCACAACAGAAAACCCATTGTCGATTTTAATAAATTAACGGATACTGCAATTCATGCTTAGTTTAAACCCACTTCAGTGTCTTTAACATAGTCTGGTTACAGCTTGCCAAAAAAGACCGTCAGTTGCGGAGAGATTGGATAATATAATATGAGAACATCCACCTAAAAGTTGGCAAACACATCAATCATAATAAGATTGCAAATGAAAGTCCATTTGAGTGGTTTAAACATATGACCCTCTTAATTTCTTAAAAGCCCATTCTATGTTAACCATTTGGTATGGTGTCTATTTTCTTCGTTTTAAATAAGATATATTGCCTACTGTATATTCTGTCACGATAATAAATGGCATCGAATTTCCGCGTACCCATGCATTTGTATGACAGAAAGTGGTAGACCGTATCGCAACATATAGCTAAATATCAGGCAAGGTCAATTCAACAAGAGTGCCAGTTGTCTGGGACGCTTTCGTCATATCTGAACTAAAAAAATAACACGCGGTGATCAAATTATAGGATTCTTGAAGTTATATTTCATTACCTATTGAACACATGTGATTTCCAGGAATCTACTACCGAAGTTTACCTGACGGGGCTGTAGCTACTTTGACACACATTAATAATTGATCTTTATCCATGGATCAAGTTTATTTATTTCTTTATTTTGATTGTAGTTGATAATTTGTGTTTACCATTGTACTCCAGGGTATTATACTTATATCACGATTTTGCGTTGCCATTGTATGGTGGAAAGCACTACGCAATCTCCATAGCCATGGAACACTTGTATGTATGTATATACCTTTTGTTGTTTCGGAAAGGTATTCATCTCACAGTTCGTCACAACTTAGTTCTGGTATTCCATACGTTACGAATCATTCACTTCAACTGAATTTGATAAATTGATAATGCGGATTTTAACCTCACCTGAAACTATGATCTACGCATATTAAGTCGGACCTAAATTTTCGTTTATCCACGTGTATTGGAATGGACATCCTCGCTATTCCGTCAAAAAGAGTACACGCCCGATCGGCAATTTCTAGTCACAAAAATGACCATAATCTATCTTAATCCGATTGAAAATGTTGTTGCCAGGTTACCTGATCACAAGAGCAGTGTAAATAAACCTTATATGGCCACGGTGAATATTACCTGGGAGCTGTCACTATACTATATGCATTATGTTGACCGTTTCAATTAACGTGAACGGGTGGTTGGATGGGAGCCTCCTGTGACATGTCGCTCTCTGATTCTAGGCGCATCAGGAAGCCGATCTGTTGTGGTGTCTTGTTTTTTGTCCTGTAAATATATTGTAGTGTCTTCTGTGTTGCCTTCGTCGTAAAGCGTGGTTTCCTTGGCGGATTGAGCAGGCACGCCGTCATATAAGTGAAATCAGTACGGCGTAAATCCCCAATCAAACAAACAAAGAATCAATAATCGTTATCAAAGTAACTTGCTTACACGTGTATATGAACTGTGTATTAATAAGTTAGAGCTGGGGCGCTAAGAACACCTTTAAATTAACACACCACCAAGCATTACATCTCTATGAATACGTCACAAGTCCGTCTTATTATCGCCTACATCTGCGCTTCCGACACCTCCATGCAGCTATTTTAGTAATCTAGGCTGATATCCAAAGTTACCCTAGATAAGCTAGAAATTCATACATGCACACTAATATCAGTGTTCATTAGTTTAGACTAAATTCAGTGGACCCCCCCCTTCCGTCCAGGTATCAAAATTATTGATACGTTGATCGATCGAAACGATTTCTACTTTACATTCAACTGGATTTCAGCTAAAATGTTTTCTTTTACAGTATTGTAATTAAAAAGTTTCGAATGAAAGTTGTAGGCTGTATTATTGGTTTTAATCACAGATAGGACAGAAACAGGATACCCGTTTAAGCTCACACCGTGTGGACCGATTTATTGCGTGGGGATAATAATGTGTGGGTTAAAAGCCATCATTGACAGTACACTCTTCCGCTGTGGGATTAAACTACTAAAGACAGTTGGGATGTTCGCTGTAAAATCTGAACCGTTAAATATTTACTGGTTGAAGTACATATTTAAAACATTTAATCTCCCCTGTGTGCTCGAAGAAGTGCTTGATTTTTTCTTAAGAAAGGCGTAGCAGAACAGTACACATATACGCTAACAAATAAATCAATAAAGGTGTGTGTATGTAGGAATAGATTTTCTGATAGAAAACATAAATATTATGGGAAAACTTTGAGGATGAGATGAGAAAATAATTTTTTGGTGGCAATTCGTAGAAGGGAAACATGACTGTCGGTTAACAGAAATACAAAATGTTGTACAGTTGTTTATCGTAAGTGATCGAGATTTTTCCTAAGTAAATTTAAAATTATATGTTTATTACCAAATTTGGCTTTGACAATTAAACTGTTACACACGATTGGAAAGAAAAATATGCTCGAATTTTGTTTCTCTCATAACAACAGAAGGTTTTACAGATGTTGGTGTTAAAATCACCACGTGGGTGTTCAAAAACAAATGTAGCACGACAGAGAATTGGTCGGCTATAGGGAAGGATATATATAGAACGATGGAATGTGTAGGTCTTCTGCCTTTCAATCTGTGGAACAAAAACAAGTATTGCAGCCTTCTAATTGATAAAAGCTTGAAAAGCCCCTTCCCCTCCACAATGAATATTTAAAACAACAACTAGTGCTTTTATATATTTTTTATTTGTCATTAATATATACCGTTTGTAACACTTATAGTATTGTAGAACCTTATAGCTTGAACTATTTCTTTTTAATTTGCAGAGAAAAGAAAACCATGATCTTATAAAGATAACAAAAAAGAAGGGCTTTTAGAGAGATTTTAAAACGTGTCTTATCTGACTATGTTGACGAGTCAGTGTGGAGCAGTGGACAGTCATATACCCTGACCAACATTACAACCCTTGGCGGACAGGGCATCTATGGCTAGAATTTACAGCTCATTGTAAACTAATTGGTTGCGAACTTGTAGGCACCAATCATATTTTAAGTGATGTTATCGAATCGACTGATTGTATGCGAGTTGAAAGCGCGTACCGTTGGATCTAATTGTAACAAGGGAGTTAATTCTAACCTTGATCACTTTTTTCCCAGACGGCGCCACTGTACATTCTGCTAATAGATGCTCGGTCCGACAAGGGTTGTAATGTAGAGTAGCTAGGAATACAGTTCTTGGTTAGCGAATATAGGGTTTAGTGTATTAGTCAGCTTATCCTGATTCCGTGTTCGAGGCCTTCTGCCGGAATAGGTTCGAATCCCTTATGGATCTTAGTTATATAAGGGAATTTTCCGGAGGTTGCGAAGATCCCGGGGTGGTTTTTACAAGGATTCAACCTGGTTTCCACCATACACCGGCAGCGCAAAGTCGTCAAATGAGTTAAATACTCTTGGGTACGGCGTTAAGCACAAATCAAATTGATAAATAAAAAGTAAAAAAATAAATCGATACTGCTGTCGACCATACAGGTAGAGCATGTAAATCCATAGGGGCTATATACTTCGCGTTTATATTTAGGTGTTTTAAAAAAGAGATTTACTATCGGATATCCACCGAAGACCTAAAATGCATTATCTTCGTTAAATGAGAAGCGCGTAGCTATTGCGAAAAACTTAAACCATATCAACTGTTTGACGATTCGAAGGCCAGAACAAGCACTTCGGGGGCAATTAAAAATATATTCATAATAAATTGTTTCAGCAATGGATCACATAAGGGAGATCGAATTTCCTGCCAACCATTACCATTTAGATGGGAAGGGCGTAACAATGTAGTGAGTCAAAGTAGGGCCTATCTAGACCGTATACTGAAGCCCTTTACAAAATTTGTATTCGGTGTGTGTGCGTAAATCTGACATGATCTTGCTGTTATTATGCGTATAATTTCATGGTACATATACTATTCATGATGTTAAGGTAGTAAGTGTACCACTTTGATATTTATTTCGTAAATATCAGTCAGAATGGTTTGAAAAATCCACATATTGGTAGGTAATTTACTCCTGGGTGCACGTGTGGTTCCCTTCCAAATAATTCTGGGAATACCTTTAAATACAATTAAGAGAAATAAACTGAATAGGGTTTAACATCAATCAAACCAAACCGATTTTGATTAAAAAAAAGAACCCATGTTTTTAGACATGCAGATAGATAGGTGACCTTGCGTTGATAAAAAAAAAACAATACAAGATCCCCACTGATTTGCAAATAAGAGTCTTATTTCCGAAAGTTAAACGACCTTCTTACTGTTTTTTGTTGATTGTAGAACCACAGTTTACATCGGCTGGTTATCATAAATAACCTAACAATCGTACACCTTAATCCCCACAAAACATTTCCCATGCACGGTTGACAACTAAGTTACGTCGGCTGATATTATATATTATATTCAGTAATATCAAAATCTTTATCAATCTCTTTAATTTAGCAAAGATAATGTCTCGAAATATTCTTCGATTTAATTTTCTGTTCAAATTATGTCTAGGTTTTCCTCCAGCTTTGCCTTGTTATAATGGCACCATGGCTTGTCATCGTGGGCGTAGTTATAAGAGCGGTTTCTTCTAGAGTATAGAAACAAGAGAAATGTCAAGTAGAATAACAACGAAAGAAAAGTGGAATCTATGGTGTATTATCGATACTAATGTTTGTGACATTTTCATATGTTATCAGCCTTTTAGACTTTCTTGTTGTGTGATCCTATGAGTGTTATGGATTGGATGAAAATCGTCAGGTATTCACATTTTTGTTCATATACTGTAAAGCGAGAACAGGTCTAACAAGCTTGTGTTCAAAGGATTGGTCCAGCTGATATTTTGCTTCATGCTTTTCAAAGTTATGTGTAGGTAATTACAGCCAGTGGACTCGACTAGTGAAGAGCGCTTTGTTGTTCTTTTATTAGGCTTATAAACAGGAAAATCTCAGACCTGCAGGCAACAATAGTAAATTGGCGAAGCTGCAGTGATGAGTAACAAGAGAGGGTGCGAGTGATGAAACTAACATCGCTACAGTATGGAAGCCAATAGAGACCATACCCCGGACTTCCGTTTCAAGCATGAAATAAAGTAGCTGTCTTTAAATGACTTTTAATGAAAAAGTTACGATCCTGAAACTGTGTACCAGTTTTGATTTTTACAGCTGCTAAAACTCAATAAAAGAAGAATTCAAAAACAAATAACTGTATATATAAATATAACAGCTATCAGCTTTCATACTTTTTCCAATTTGATGGACGTATAGTGAAAACAACAAAAGATCTGCCACTGAGTATCAAGTAGGCCTACATGAAGTATAAAATAGCAAATACATTTAGGAGATCTTGGGAGAAGTGATTTGCAGATAAGACAGGAAAGGTTAGTCTTCTCTCCGCGGATGATTCGTTTCTCTCCAGGCAGTATTGTTGTGGAAACAGTCATTATTCTTTTTTCTCACACCCACACGATTTCTCAGAATTCTCCGATTTCTTGAATGGAAACACGACCCTGTGGCTTACTCACAAACTGTACAAAGGGGTTAATGAGTCACGATTTATAAATTCATCGAACTGAATAACACCTTTTTTCTAAGAAATCGGATTTTCTCCTCTGTTTTTAAGCCATTCGGCATTAACTTTGTTTTCAGTGTTTTTCCGGTAGCTACAGAAAACATTTCAAAATGTTCCACAACTTTTTTTGCGTTTTAAAATAGAAACAATAAAGAAATATTTTTCTTTGTTTGGCTTAAAACTTAAGTGATTGTAATGTTTTTAGGTTCGTAATTCTTCTTAAATATACTTATTTTATGTGCTGGTTTGGAACAGAATTCATTTTTTCTTTTCGAAAATGATTTAAACAATTTATGTTTTTACTTGTTTCTTTAATGTTTTCTTTAATCTTTACAAGCCTAGTGGCATTTAATATTTATCGATAGACAGATGTTTTTTTGAATGGAGTATTAAACCGTACTTAGAGTTATTCCACTGATAATTCACTCCATACTTTATAATATTTCACTCATACGACACCGGGCTGCCCCACATACAACCCATTCCCCATATACATTCAGAGTGCCGATCGGAAATATCACGGGTGGGAGCCTCCTGTGCCCTGGTGCTCTCTGGACTAGGGGCATCAGGAAGCCGATTTGTTGTGGTGTCCGTTTTTTTGGTACTGTAAATGTATTGTGGCATCTTCTATTTTGCCGGCGTCGCTTAGGGTGGTTTCCTTCACACATTGGGCTGGCACGCCGTCATATAAGTGAAATAACGTTAACTAGTGCGTAAAACTCTACCCTCAAACATAAGAGGAATCAGAAAGCTGATTTGTTGTTGTGTTGTGCTTTTTGTCCTGTAAATGTATCGGGTTGTCTTCTAGCTTGATAACGTCACTTACTGTGGTTTTCTCCACTGATTGGGCTGGCACGCAATCAGATGTGTGAAATAACATGAAGTATATTTTCGTACTTTTCGAAATAACATCAAGTAAATTAGGTACCCCCAACCATACAAACAAACCATCAAGCTAAAAATACAAATTTCCTTTCCTTTCCTCTAACAGGGATCACCCTTTTATTTTAAGGATAACCTACACTGTAGTGGAAGTTCTACCACCAGGCCATCGATATGAAAACGAGTCTTTTCATGAAAATAACAAAGATCAGGGGCCCGTTTCATAAAGTGATCTTTGGCTACATGTACGTACTGAAGGCATTGTGTTGTCATGGTAGTTAGCCTACGCTCAACATAAGCTAAGATCGCTTTGTGAAACGGACCCCAGGTGTCATCTGTATAAAGACAACGTCGTTGCAACAAGATGTGTGCATGTAGGCGTTATGGACATGTTTAAACCAGCAAGACCCTATTACTTACTGAAACCTCTTAACTGTTATCACGGAGTATTTCCTCTCCATGTTACAAATTCACAACTCGGGTTTTGCTCTATTAGGGAAATAAACCTTCGATCCACTCTTTGCGCTAGTCGACATTTTGTGAACCTGGATGTGGTTCAACTTTCCTATTACAATTACCACGGTTTACTACAATTGGTACGATATTTTTGGGGATAACACTTTCATAGACTGAACAGATTCTAGTTCGGAAAATGTAGTTGCGGAAATCGAAATTAATCACGCCTAGCGGGAATCGAACCAGCGAGTCTCAGTCAGACATCGGATGTCCAGCAGTAAATGCCGGCTACCTAAAGCACTCCGTTAGCATGGTCTAGATGGACGTCATTTATGACTGGCAATTCGGTGTCATGGGTTCGATTCTAGCAAGGATCTCAGCCTACAAAACAGCGACGAGAGAGTTATCCTCAAATAAATGAAAATACTGTTAACGGTCACTTTCTGAAGGACACGAAAAATATTTCATTACAATTGCAACGAAAAAACAAGTTGTCCTTTGGTCCATGTGCTTAACACGCCTTTAAGGGTACCTTTCTACGAAATCTAATTAAGAATATCGACATTTTGTAAACCCATTGAGGTAATTTGATGGACGAAGTTAGTTAAGTGTATTGTCCTACAACCGCTGGTGTCCGCACTGTCGGCTGTGGTTATCTCATCACAGACCTTTACTCACCAGTTTCATCTAAGTGAAATAACCTGAAGTGCGGCCTTAAATGCAGAGCCATCTGATCCAACTATACCATTTCCTTTGATGTAAATATATATGCTCAATCAAGCAACAATGACACTACACTACTGCATCATACACAATTGCATGAAGTAACATATAAATGAAATGGCATCATTTTGGGAATAAAGCAAAAATATTATAAACTACATTGTAAACGGAATCTCGGATGGTCAAACGTGACACAATTTAAATAACAACGTTTTACTAAAATAGCTCCATATTAATTATTTTAAGAACAAAAAGCTACTTTAAAATACTTTATGCTATTTTTGGTATCATGTATTAAAATCTATATCTTTTATATATTGATATGCCTTTGTATCGAGTTATACGTTTGTCAAAACGAGAATCGTTTTTAATGTCGTATTGAGTTAACGTAAGAAAGAGACTGTTTACCATTCAGCTATGGTGTGTTCTGTTAGTGTATAAACCTCCTTCGCACTGGTCAACCCACAAATCACGTTGTGTGGCAATGTTTTGTAGTTCCTCATAGAAGCCAACTGCCAGTGATTTAGTTACTGTTATCGTTGCGAAATGGATCCACGCTGAAAACACGCCCTCGAGGTATTTCAGCCAATCAACGTCAAACAAGCGCGATGACTTCATCGATCCGGCTACGCAGCCCAGGCTTTATATACCCCTGTTAGAGCGGTTGTGAGTAGACCACGCTGAAAAACACACAGCGAAGCTTGCAGGATGATCACAGCATTCTAGCAATAACAAGTGAGTTGCAATATAGTAAGCAAGTTTTAGGTGTAGTGTTTTGACTACATACAGCCTATAAGGATTCTTTGAGTTGTAAATTCTACGATGACACAAGGCATGGGTGAGACAGAACCGCAGATTCTGAGGCGTCCAAGCTCATCTTCACAGGACAGTACCAGTAGTTCCATGGACAGAGGCTCCAGGGCTACAACCCCCTTCCAGTTGAGGGTTTCCCCTTGTAGAGGCATCTCCTCGGCCCCTCACTCACGGTCGAGCTCCGTGAAGAAGAAACCACGACCCAAGGAGTTGGAGCTAATAACATGCCGCCAAAGAACAAACAGTATGCCAGTATGTTCACCCATACAACTGTCAGTATCGTTCGAAGACATTCCCAAATCAAAACTCCATCGGGTCAGATCATTTTCTAAAACTTCCAAAGGACTTGTAAACCGTGGTGATTCCTTCAAACGGAAGAGTACGAACAGTGTTTTTAGTTCGACTGGCAGTAATTGTGCAGCTGAGCCATCGGAGTTCGACCGCGAGAGGACGCCTAGTTCGAACTCCCAAAGTAGTACAACACAAAGCGTTGATTCGAGTTGCCCCCCTTCGTTCTTCCGTGTCGTTATGCTGGGAGCGGTCGGGGTTGGCAAAACAGCTCTTACTCAACAGTTTATGACGTCAGAGTACTTGGGAGCTTGCGACACAACTTACGGTAAGTGTAATGTCTGTTTTACGAGCCATTAAAATTTAATTCTAATCTGAGTCAGACTTATCATTATTTTAACAGTTGTGTATGAATCATCGTGTGAACTATGCTCAATTTAGAAACTGACTCAATAAATAAATTTAGCACCAATTTCGACTGTCATTAAATTCACCCAACTTTCACGTCGCCTGTCTCCAGCAAAACCTGTTGCGTCATAGGGTACGCTATTGCTTACGGCACAAAAGTAGACACTTTGTGACCATTGTCATGCCTTTGAAATGATTATATCGTTAAAACTATAAAGGAGTTAGATAATCATATAACTTAGAATAAGAAACAAAATATTCACAAAATAATAAATTGCTGCGTTGATTTGACAACAATTTCTTGGTGATTTAAAATAAACTTGTATTCATTTTTTTAATTAATTTTTGTTTTACGTTATGAATCCGCAAAATTGACATGAACAGCTAATGATAAGGAACATTAAATCTGGGTGAAAAGTGAAAATATTTTCTATTTACGTGATCTTCAGGAGATTTTTGTTCTAAGATCACAACCCAAGAATTCTACAAATGAAATTAAATGTCGTCATAAAAGGATATCAATTTATTGTTAACCAGCGGACGTCGTGATAAAACACGTACTCAATAAACGAGTGTTGTCGATTTACCTGCAGCGAAATCGAATGTCAGATATAATACGGTCATTTTGCGTGCGTGTTGTCATTGTGACGGTATAGTACTTGCAACACACTTCACGCCTCTGCACGATTATGGTTCGTCATTGGGCATAAATCTGGTGTATCCGTTTACATTTAAAATCAATATTTTTATTCAATAAGACGCGGTATGTTCAAGATAGTAAATGTAAGAGTAGGATATCTATATTAATCATATTGACCGTGAGTAATTCTGACTAACACAAATCCCAACAGCTTTTCTTCGGAAGTCGATATGTTCCAGTTTTGCTCGATCAGCCTGTGGCATTATTAACTCGATGACGTTTAGCATGACCAAGGTGCGTAAGCTGTTATATATCTTTACAAAAATATATATAAGAGCAAAATTTTCTTTCTCTACATTTATACCCCAACATTTTTTTTTTGTCAAGAGTAATCACACTGGGACAGAGTATCGAATAATTAAAACCGCTAAATATGTCAAAAACAGAACTCTCAAAGAACATAAATACAAATTAACGTAAATGAAATGCCGTTGTGAACGCCATACAACATCATGCCTCAATTAAATACGTAAATGTGACAAACAAATACCATGTTCTTCCCACACATGAAAGCCGGCTGTACGAAGTACACTAACTAATTACTATCCTAAATACCTGTGTCTGGAAATATCTGGATTGTGAACGAGTGTCTGAATGAGTCCCCTTCACTGTAACCGGTAAAGGCTCCAATTCCCTCTGTCCATCTTATGTATATCTGGGAAGTTTTCCGGTGGCTGCTAAGATCGCGGGGTGGTTTTTACGAGGTTTCTTTCCGGTTTTGCACCATACACGGTAACGGGAGTCGTCATTAAGTTAAATACCCTTGAGTACAACGTTGAACACTAGTCAAACAAATTAATACATTTATCTTATTTTCCCTTTTTAATTATACAAAATCCATATTGAATAGTGATTAATAATAGTTAAATCCTAAATAATACTGTCTCGGCTTTATGTACCAAAGTAATATGACATAATAAGATGGCGCTTTATTTTTCACATTTTGAAGTATTTTCGAAGCTTTGAACGTTACTCTACAAACTGTATGAGAACAAACATATATTGGACTTAATTAGATAATGCCCAGCATATCGTTTTTATCGTTCATCACTTAAGCGCCAACACTTAAAAGCAGGTCACTGTTGGCTTCTTTTGTGATTGCAGTTGTCAGCATCAGTGTTGAGTTACAAAAACATCTGTTCAAACTATGAGGAGTCACAATATGAAACAGAATTTGAAAAATGCCGGGATTTTCAATTATGTCTCCCTCTTTGAGCTCAGGACACGGACACTGGGTTGAATTTAAAACAGGAAGTACACACAACTAGTTATGACGTTTGTTAGATTGTACCTGGAAGTAAAGTAGAAGCGAAGTAGGCTTAAATGGCCGCTTGGACAAAAAAATGAATCAACATTTTGGGTCGTACAGAGCTCACGTTCATTTGTTTCTATCTTATGAAAAAACATTCAATTATCTGATTTCAATATTTCAATAAGTTGATTTTTTTTCTGCTGTTCCAGCTGAGGAAGGCTACGCCGCCAGAACTGTATCCGTATTGGTAGATGGAGAGGAATCTACGGTGGATTTCATTGATCCACCCGGTGGATGTGTAAGTATTTATTTATTTATTGTTTTTTTTTTATTTACTGAGGTTAGACCAACAGCGAAATCCGAGCGAGCGTTTGAACTCGCGAACTCTGAGATGAGGGATATGTGGACCAAAAGCGACACTCTAGAAGTGTGCAATTTGTATCACTTCGCCACGGAGGCCCCAGCAAGACAAATCAACAAGACAAATCAAGACAAACTGAAGACAAATAACTGGTCTTATGGAGAGCTCTCTATTGCACTGTTAGGGACTGTTAACAAGCGAACCTAATAACGCGAATTAATCTAGCATAAAAAGTTAGTTTAAAAAATCTGGAACTGGAAAAATTGTGACACTTTGTCTGTGGTGACTTTTGTATAAATTAAGTGTAGTACCACGAAAAAAATAAGCTTTTTCAACGATTTCAAAAATGTTTTTTTTTTATTTTATCTTATTAAATATTTGTTAATGAAGAAAGTACTATATTGTCATTCAAATGATTAGAAGATCTAGCGTTTTCTCCTTTCCGCTCACAAGTCTCTATGTTCCAATAGTGATCAATGCGAGCTTTTGGTAAATCTACAATATGGATTATGGTCGACAGAAACAGTAAATGTCAGATAGTGTCTCTCCTATTTACTAAGGATTATTGATTAAAGCTTACACAATAATCAAAATTGGCATATTGTTGCTTCTAAGTAAACAGAATTTCTGCTCTTATTTAACGAGTCCATACGGTTTTTGTCCGTCCGTAGAAAGACCCATTGTGCCGCGTAACACAATGACCTACTGGCCGAGCACGCCATTGATATAGCTTCAATATCTACGCCTTTATTTCTAGCTCATTGTGTCTATATTCAAAGGTTGCTTCAAAAGAATAAGTCTGAAATCTACACGTAAACATTATCCCAACGTCGAAACTTCATAATAAAATTTGCACCCCTCTTTTATTCAAGACGTACTTCTAGAAAAGATTATCATTGGTAAATCCCTGAAGTAAATTATGCCTTAGTCATGATGTCATTACTTACCACATCTGATGTCACAAAATTCATATGAGTTATACAAAAATTAACTTGTAAAAAGATTTGACTTCCGTTGCCATGGCAGTTGTGAGCGTGTTCCGCTCCAAATTGTAGGGGAACAAAATAAGGTCTATCTTCGGTTGTGCTCAAATTATTTAAATGTGGTCCATGCGTCGGTGTAAATTCCGAATCCGTTGTTATATACGATAAAAACAAATGTTAAAACAAAAACTAAATATCCTAATTATACCAAAGTATTTCATGATTAGTGTACCTCTAAAGAACAAACGACTAATTTTGATCTCAAGATATTTGAAGTTTCTCCTCAATATGTTTTAAAAGAAATTTACTTTTTATCTTACGCCGTTAATCAAATGTTTCTCTCTTTTTATTAAAACAGACAATAAGCGAGGATATCCCTATAGACGGGTATATTGTCGTTTTTTCCAAAACTGATAGACGGACGTTCGAGTATGCTGTGGATATAGTACACAAATTACGGAACGAACAAGGCACCGATCGACCAATCATTCTTGTCGCGAACAAAATCGACGTCGTTCGAAAACAACAGGTTTCTACTGAAGGTAAGCTATCATTTTGTAAGGAGATTAATTTCGACCTTTTTGATTAGGTACGGTATTGTCCGCAGGGGGATTTGCGTGCTTGATTCAGTGTTCAGCCAATCTTTTCCGCTCTAAGCAGTTCAGCTGCAGCGCCGGGCAGTATTGTTTTTCTAAGGCGAACCAGGGGTCGTAGTCCCCAGAAAATAAACCCTCAGCTAACTACAATCCTCGCAGAGTTGTCTTGATCAACTTCCTTTCTCCGGCCTCAGATCTGTAATTAAGGCCAGTCAGGTGTAATTTAATAGGGACTGGAATTTGGTTAACTATAGTTCCTTCAATTTGGCATCGTTAATAACAAATCTGAAATAGGTATTGGACGTTTTTTTCCCCTTCGAGTCCTTACCCTCTGATATTTCCAATTGAGCTTGCAAGCCCACGCAAAATACAGCAATGGATTCTTCCAGGCGCACCCTTAACCTTTCTTTAGTCCATCATGGGACTCGATACCGCGTGCCGGGCGGATGTAACCGAGGGTTTTGATTTTTATTGCCTGTCAAAACAACACACCACAGCCAACAATCTCCCTTAAAGTCATTGCACCATAAACAATTAGGATGAGATCAATGGGGTGTACACAGATTGATTCCATTCCGCTAACTAGGTCATCGCCCTTAACGCAGCTGCTGTCAGGCTATGCGGCCATAACAAAACAACATACTGTTAAAACAGGCGTGTAATAAAACCATCCATCGATTCGTTCCAATTCTTTCACCCCGAATATTGCTCGTGATAAGCTATACTCGAAAATGTGATATGAGTTTGTCACCAATATTGAAGGTTGAACATTAATCGCTTGTGTTGTTTATCGAATATTCTACAACATTTTCCCCTAGTTATATTAAGATTTGAATACACGCATCAAAGTTCTAAGCCTTGAAATCCTCCGTCATATATATAAAAAAACTCGATAAAAATATATCATACAACCTTTTGAGTAGTAAACATATCAACAAGCAGTTTTCCTATTTAATTGCTGACGACAACTTGGAACGATTCCGTACACTTAGTTATATGTAATTTTATATCATATTATACTATGGTTCACATTCAATGAAATTACTCACATTCCACATGTTCACATTTCACTGTATTGGTCACATTCCATTTCATGGCTGACATTCTTAGCCATCCTTTCGGGTTTTCGGGGGCCAAGCCGTTGCTCCATGATAGAGCGTTAGACACTGTACCCGGAAAAGGTTCGATTCCCCCTGTGGACCTTAGGTATATAAGAGAAGCTTTCCGGTGGCTGCGGAGTTCGCGGGGTGGTTTCTTCCCGGTTTTCCATCATACACCGGCAACTTAAAGCCGTCATATAGGTGAAATATTGAATACGACATTAAACTATCAAATAAATAAAGATATTATTTGGTGGACTAAGTGATCTGTTCATAGATTTCTGATAACTTATTAACAAATTACTATTGACTTAGCTTGTGTTGCCTCTCAAGTATTAACAAAGTCGTCTTTTCTTATATTTTTTCAGAAGCCCACGCGATGTCGAAGCAATACACTTGTAAATATACTGAAACGTCGGCTGCCATTAATCATCAAGTAGACGAACTTTTGGTTGGACTTGTGAGTCAGATAAGGTTGAAGTTGTCAACGGGATTAGACCATCTTCAATCTCCCTCATCCAGTGATAAGAAAACGCCGAATAAAAAATATAAACAAGTCGTTAAAGGCGCTCGGGGACTTTTGAACAAAATTTTAAAAAGGAACAGTCCGCATTTAAAGGCTTGTGACAATTTGTATGTTTTGTGAAATGACTACCAAATGTGTAGATACTTTAAAACAATTGATGACCACAGATAGTATTGTCCAGTGATAATTGCATTCCGATTTAGCCTTCGTGTCATCTGCTGAGGCCAGAAACCTCAATGGTTTCTAACAAAGAAACGACAAATGTTTTTAAAAGAAAGAAAATAAAATCGGTCGTTCTCAGAGGTATAATCTTCCCAAAAACGTATAAGTAGCATCTGCATTAAGGATCGCTGAGGAACAAGACTAGATGGGCCTGTGTCTGGAAGAGGAATAAATGGTTACCAAAAGAATACGCTCAAGGGAAGTGCAAGCAATATTATTACTGAAACAACAATCTTAACTGTTTGTTACAAACGCAAGAACAAATGTCACGATAAAGTCGCTTGGACGGAAAAACAGTTCGAGGAACAACTAAGTGGTCTTTTGCTGGTCGCTCAATTTACTGCTTTACGATCAAAGTGATCGCCGTGTTCGAAATTTGGCAGATTATTACCCTCTCGCGGACATCAAGGAATTCCAGGATTGCTTTATGCTGTATATTCTAGCCCCTACCTGAAGACTGTAAGGTTTCTGCGTTCTTCACGAATCGTCCCCCTCATAGAGACCTGGGTGATGTCACTAAAGCTACATATTGATGGTGAAGTCAAGAAATGACTAGACAATTACGACTACAAAAGATAATTTAAAAAAAAAAAAAAGGAAAAAAATATCAAATTATATTTTTACATTCTATAAATCACATGATCGATGACTGCTAATATTTTAAATTGTTGATATCTTTGCTATATGTATCACAAGAATGTCGGTCCTCGGTTGTGAATTTTAGTAAGGGTTGTGCTATAAATAAATAACTGCTCCTGTTTGTGCTAATTTAGCCCCTTTGAGCCTTCGTTCATAAAACTAAAGGTGGAAGTCTTTAACTCAATCTGAAATCGGATATTGTTATCTGCTAAGAAAAAGTAAAGGTTTGCTTTAACCATCCAGTTCCGTTAACTTAAATTGGGATAAAATTTAGAGACAACATCTTCATATGTTCATTGAATGTTTCAGTGCAGTTACTTAAGACTTATTAAAGAATGTCTTGCATATATGTTTTCCAAACTAGTTGTTACATATTCTGCATAAATGTCGTATATCAAATTAATAAAAATGTTTATTTACTTTATACTGTTGTTTCTTCTCTTGTTTACTTTTGTTCAATGTACTCACGTGGAGAAGGTGTCAATCTCTTATTACCAGCAGTGACTACTTAGCTGACTTTGACGTCAGTATTTATACTGTATCGCCAGGTCTTTGATATTATATGTTGCCATTAAAC
The DNA here is from genome assembly GCA_032466195.1 of Katharina tunicata. Taxonomy (NCBI): domain Eukaryota; kingdom Metazoa; phylum Mollusca; class Polyplacophora; order Chitonida; family Mopaliidae; genus Katharina; species Katharina tunicata. The sequence continues at coordinate 17,065 of JAVFBZ010138280.1, forward strand.
AACCAGATCAACGCAGTTCCTGGGTTGTAAACATCAACGAAGGTCCTATATTCCACATGTTACTTACCGGATAACTACCAGGCAAAAACAGTCGCCCTAGTGACATTGCTATATAGACACACTTGACTAAAGAGCATTGTTTCGTTTTTGTTTTCAATCCCTTTGTTATTTGAGGTCATTGGTTTTCGCGTCCTGTAATGACCTCTTATTGAAAGAGAATTCGAATCCTTGCCGTGGCATGATTTGTTTTTCTGAGCCAATATTTCTATAGTGATCATGTTTAGATAGGCTATCGTTGATCAATTCCCGTGGTCTGGTTGTTTGGAGTATATTTGTGTTGGGGGATAACCCAGGCATAACCTATTTTGACTCACCCGAGTGGCCTAAAATAATCTCCAAAATAAATTGCAGGAGGATAAGAATATGTTACGCTAGTACATGTATTAAAAATAAGCATTCAATAAGCGTTCAAAGTGCCACGTGTTGTTTGCCTTGTTCCGACAACAAATATTGGTTTTCAGTAATTAATTAAGTCGAAGCCCAGCCAGGTGAAACTGTGAAAATTAGATATTTGTTGATATCATTTCACAGTAACGACAAGCCAAGTTAGATGCCTAGAGAATTTGCTATATGAATCTGACTTTACTTAATACAACAGCTATTTCCCACACAAAATGAAATTTTAGCCGATTGGCAGCTGCTTTGATTTGAAAGTCCAAGAAAGGTTTCTTAATGACAATGGACAGAATGCCAAGAAAAACTTATAAATCCTTTTTTGAGGGTTTAATGTAACCATTTTTACCGAAACTTGGATGAGGGATGTTATTAACCAACACGGCTTAAAAGTTGCCTCAATTGTATTTGAGATCAACTATGATTACTAAATTATTTGCGATTTGCAGTTTATTCGATTTTGAATTAATCAGTCGTAAATCAAGTTAAATGGCGTTTCATTTTCAATAAAGGTTTTATTAACATGAATGGTGTCAGTGCCTAATTCCATCAAACTTCGTCGACTGACATCATCAGACTATCTCGTTTGGTCATAAAATAGGTATTATGGGCTAAGGAGTCCTTATATATAGATTATTCTAAGCAATTACTCTGATTCTCGTTCATTACATTTTTTTTTCCATTTTCCTCTCCATTCTGTTTTTTAACTTTTACTCCTTTTCTTAAGTCGTTTCCATAAATTTCTTAAATTTCTTTGTATGCTGATAGTTTAATACCGGTTGGTTTGCCAAATCTGTTCTTGATTAGAATATAATGCTTGGACATTTAATACAGCTTAGTTGTTTTTAAGAGTGTGATCTAGGCGCAGGCCATTATTAGCAGAATTAATATATTGTGCAATAACACGTCGATAAGGATAATTAATATATGCTCATTCATAGAGATTGTTATGACTATTAGTTACCATGGTAATGTGATACACTGGGCCAAAAACAAACTGTGGTATCTCACGAAAATGTTGATTTGTTTGTTTGTTTGATTGGGATTTACGCCGTAGTTAGGGTGATTTCACTCATCTGACGGCGTGCCAGCCCAATAGGATGAATACATTACAGTACTATTGAGTAAAACGTCTTCGTCAAGGTATCTTTAGGCTTTATGGATGACAACTTCAGGGTTTTTTTCCAGTGAAAAAAGTCTTAAGTTGTTCTCTGTGCATCTTAAAGAAGAGAACTATCGAGTAGGCCAACTGAAAAAAGAATTCAGATTTACTAGACCCTGTGTGAATCACAGCCAACGATTCATCCACAATATAGTGTTTTGGCCCAATCAATATTTCAATGTATGTAAAAACAATTTTGAAGTCACATGCTATTTAATCATCATATTGTACACTGTAGAATTTTCAGTACCTCCAAATGAATGAAATTATTAGTTTGTGACCAAACTAAAAATAACTCTAAAACAATTGTATCATCTACATTGTTGGCTTTCGTTACAGTACTATTGGCTGTTTAATTAAGACATAGTTTAATTGTCATTGAAACAAAATCCCAACGGCCATATTAACGTTTACAATATACAGCTTTTCTATAAAGAGCGCATTTTGTAACCATTAACATCTGACTAAGTACTACCACCTAGCTTTTCAATGGTTATATACCTGCGAAGGTTTTAATCAAATGTACAGAGCTGTATATTTTTTCTCTGGTACAACCTGTATGAAATTATAAGTATGTGGCTAAAGAAAAAATCCCGGCAATTTCAGCACACACAATATTACACCATAACATATACTGTTCTCCAAGCTATTCTATTAAGTAGGACAGTACGGTATACATATAGCACTTGTACGCTAGAATTATGCTTTTCTGAAGCTCAATAGATGAGCCTTGTCGGATTTGCCTTAGCGAAGCTGATGTCTTCCCCACAAGAGGAAAATCTTTCATGACGTGAAACAACTCAGAGTAGTGGAGCTTATCGGATTTACCACCACACGACCGAGTCAGTTATTTACATAGCTGCTCAGATAGCAACGAATAACTACCATCTCGTAAAGGGGATCCGTGGCGTAACGAGAAGGTTAAGAACCACAAACGGTCTACTATATATATAGTTGTTTTGAAGAATACAGCCCATCTGGCTACCAGCAGTAAAGTTTCAGCTTTAATTCACATTCTCAGTGCTAAGGGCTTTAGAGGTATAATTTTGTTCCAACAGAGCAAACCAGGTCACATATTTTGGTTCTTTCAATCAATCATTTCAGTCTTCTGAGGAATACACAATGCAACAAAAACAGATAACAGGAAAGATCGAATTTCTTTAGGACAAAGATTCAATGTTGACTTGCGAATGTTGAACAAAATAATATAGTACACTATTATCATATAATAAAAATAAAACTTCGCTAGTTTATTAACCTGTTAACTCTTTAGTCTGAACAACACCAGGCCCAATCCCTCTTGTGAATAGGCCTGTGCAGCGAGTTGAATTGGTTCATATTTTCCATTCCTGCCCAAACCACGGAATTGCCATCATAACATTTTCTTGTCTGTTTAATTCATTCTAGAAATCCATTTATATGATTTTCATATGTTTTGTAACGTAGTAGCTGCAATGCTGATATCATATACCAGTATCATATGTTATGGTGCCTTTATGTAGCCGCTAGGACTATCGTGCACGCTATTCTTTATTCATTAAATAATTATTGTGATTTGAATACTTCCAACGAATCCTATATTTATTATTTATTATTAATATTTGTAAACATGTACACTTTTTTTCTCTCCGCCTGTAAACTGCGAGTAAACCGAATTTAGATTTTATTTAACAGTTTATTTTTGTATGAACTATTTTACTTTTTTGTAACATTTTTGCCTAAATAGTGTCATATTTCCAAATCGTTGGATTAAACACGCCAAAAAACAAACAAAATGAACATGCACTCAAATTGAAAAAAAAGCAAAGCGCAGGTGATGTCATGATTCATGTCTTTCCATGGAGTTAACGGTGTGCTAGCTTATTTGGCGACTCCATTGCTTGCCGTAGATTGAAAACCGGCCGAAATTCATTAATCGAGCGAACATCACTCAAATTCCATTGGTCTACCGGACACCATCGATACGGTTCGAAAGGTAAGGGGCTAATGAGAACCTGAGTTCTAACCCACTCATCCACCATACGACTCCGCCAGGGATAAATATAAGACATACAGTTAGTTAGTTGGCTTCCTTTCTCTGGATCTGTGTAGCTCTGTCCACGAGATAAACGGCCTTATAACGAGAAACAGCCATTCAGGCAGCATTCGACAATAGCACTCCAATGCGGTTATTTTAGGCTACTGACCCGGGAACCATATTCGTACACGTTGCGGCGCTACCTTTTCGAACATCTCAACCACTCGGAAGTCCCCGAATGTACTGCAAACAGCATCTCGGACGTGATAAGATCATCACCATTTTGGCCGGATTTTTTGATCAGCCTATGGGCAAAACTGCCAATGTAGACAGATTCCAAAGTTTCCATTTGTTTTACCTTCAAAATATAATTTACTCCTAAATTCAATTTTATGTATCTAGAGCCATTATTAAATCGCTACCAGTGTTACCCAATGTTTGCTTATGTACTCATTTTGCATGCGGTAGTAAATAGGCTTCCAACGAACAAAATTCGACATATTCATACACATACATGTATCACGGCCAAGCTAAATGATGACAAGGAAATAACGAAATATCACACGAGGTTTTGCTGAATGACTTCACAACGCGCTCTCATCTTTTTCTACACTTCTTTTAACGCTTTTCCTGTATTGGCGAAACAGACGGTTCGTATAAGTGTTAAATGTGTTTTAGGTATATGGCTGTTTGAAGTACCATCAATTTCTCACTTCAAGCTACTCTATTATCATTACTTAACTAGTATCATATTGACTGCTCGACAATTTCTGGCACTTTATTCCAACCTATTCTTCCATTTCAACTTTCTTTGTTCTGTCTTTTCGCCAATTCAGTCCTTGTTATAACAATGATATTTATATGAATCAATATTCACATATATACAGAAATGAATTTTGAAAAATAATAAAAATGTAATTATATTTGTCACATGTCCAAATATTTGCACACCCACAATGCCTTATTCCGCGATCAAATCTACTGCGTGTTGTACATTGTTACAGCTCATCTTCATGTATATAACCATTCAATGGAGACGTCTATATATGACTAAACTAAAACATACAATTTATAAATCCATAATAATGAACGATTTAAAAGGATTTCTTCCTGCCTTAAGGATGGACTTACCCTTCGAGAGTCAAAATTGTTAATTTTTTTTTATTTGGTTATAAGAACATTCTCTTTTTTTGTCCTGCATTTTGTGAAAAAGTTATATAAGAATTCCAGTTAGGAGTCATTTAATTTTAAGTTTGAAAATGTTGATTCAGATCTTTGAAAGTGTACAGCAGGATGGGTTTTGCCCCATTTCCAGACCTTCATTTTTTATCGAAATTTAAATTTTCAACTCTGTTTTCTCGAAAACCCTTTGAGCTACACCCGTGAAATTCGGCATGCTTATTAGTGACATAATAATCTAGTA
>JAVFBZ010138291.1:0-12554 GCA_032466195.1 Katharina tunicata
GAATCTTCTTTAAACGAAAATGCTGGAGTAAATACCAACATTACAAGTTTAAAACAGAATCTTCCTTAAATTATTTTAAAAACATTCATAAATTCATGAACTTTATTCCCGCCATCATATACAATGCTCTTAAATTTGTTTTAAAAAAATATATATTTATGGTGAATAAACATGAAATGAAATGAAATGAAATGAACTAAACTTTGCAAATCTAAAGCCATTTGAAATTCGGTCGGTTACCCCATGTTTGTTTATTTGTTTATTGTGCATACGGCGCTAAATAGGCTTCCGACGAACAAAATGTAAGATTTTTTAGGCATATCTATACACCTATCACTGCCGAGCTGAGTGAGTGATGGCAGCACCACGACCGAGTTTAGTGATGGCACCATAATAGTGAGAATCACGCGAGGTTTATCTTACTGGGTTTTCGAGTGAAATACAATTTGGAATAAATTTACTCTAGATTTTAGAACTTTAAATTTCGACATTTAAAAATAACTGAAAATATAAAAAATTTAAAAAGGAACAAAAAAGTAAATAAATAAATATTCAATAAATAAATAAATAATTGAAATAAAAATTTCAATGTAATCTCAAAAAATAAAAAAAGCTGAGATTAATTCAAGACACTGTCGAGTTCGTCAAACGGTTTAGAGGTTAAATAAATTTGTCACAGTTAAAAAAAGTTAAATTTCGATTCTTAAATATACGTCATTTTCATATTTAAGGTTTTATACATGATGTGTAAAGTTAGTTAAAATAACACAACCAATCGTATTATACGTGTTCCAAAGAGTAAGTTACCTGCAACGTGGCCTTATGGGGGAAAAAGTGGAGGTAGAATCGTAAAAACAGCTTTGGGGGTAAGAATGGTCTGACACGAATGACTATGGTCTATGGTAATCAAGGTTTTCAATATATGGTCATATTGCAGGGGAGGGTCGGGGGGAACCCCCCCTGATAACATATATTACGTGACCATACTGATCTTGAACCAAATCACCAGCTTTTTTATATAATAGATTAGGGTTTTATTATAAAGGGTATTTCCCTCATATGAGGGCAATCCAGCCCAATGGGTCGACCTCGACCAAAAAATCCAGGAGACATTAACAACAGGCTCAATAGAGGAAATAAATCCGTTCCTGATGCCCTTTGTCCAGAGAGCACCATAATTCAAAGCTCTCCAACCAACCGCCCGCCATATTAAACTGGTCGTTGAAAAGTGGTTATTCTTCACGCATGCTCCTCGATACATATAACAAATTATACACATGTTTGTTTAATATAAGAAGCTATCGTCATTTCGATTCAATTTCTTTCGGCCCATAAGTTGCGAAAATCTTTGGTACGGATATGAGCCCCTTAATCGATGAAACCGAATGATGTGTTGTCTGTCTAGAGTATATGAATCAACCTGCCAATGTTAACAGACGTAAACAATCCTTTAAACATTGAAAACGCGTTTTGATATTGACTGAGTTAAATGTTTTATGGACATAGAATGATGATCGTAAATCAAAACCCTAGCAGAATTTGGCTGCCATAGGCTTTTATTTTCCACTTCGATTTGTTCACTATGGAAGTGGGCATTTTCTATATAAGCAGCAAATTCGATCTTATGCTATGTGGATCACAGAGAAACAATCTTTATTTTAAGAAACTAGAATAACTTCTGTAAACTATGATGTTATATGGCAACCAACTTGATTAATACAAGCTCTAATATATTAAAATACAAGAAAGTCAATAAGTTTGTCGATGACAAACTAAACAAGAAACTGAAATACCCTTCAGTATGGCCAGGTCCCACCTTCTTTAGTGTCTATCATCGGTGTTCGAATCAAACGCTTTTTAGCAATCACGCCTTGCTGGCAGTTGGTGAAAACTTATGACTGGACAATCACGCCTTGCTGGCAGTTGGTGGAAACTTATGACCGGACAATCACGCCTTGCTGGCAGTTGGTGGAAACTTATGACCGGACGACGAATCGGGCGACGAATTAGCAACTTATTGTGCTACTGTGTTTATAAGATATATATTAAAGTATTAGCGGTAGACTTATAATTACAACAGCGGTGTCTCATGAATTAAATATGATGCATACATGAAAAAAATTATTGGCCAATGCTGCTCGATGATACATATAAATTATATGACTCGCTGCGGGAGTTCTTTGTCAGCAACAGCCAATGGTGTGTCACGCCAAGTTACGTACAGCACGAGGAAGAGAGAGGGGTTTGGTGACTGTTTACAGAGCAATAAAATAGCAGGGAATATGTGTGTCTGTCAACAAGCCATCTAATGCTAACAAAGATTACTGTTTTACAACCCCCGTAAAGAGCTACTTGATGGTGGTTTATGGTGGCCTGTGCTGACAACTCACCTCTAGTCCGCCTCTTCAGCCAGACAGAGCTTCCACAGCCGTACACGGACCAGGACGCGTACTCTACGCCGACAATACATGGGGCACCAACGAGAAAAATATAGTTATCATAACTGGTACAAATACTGCATGGTACATGGGCACCCCACATTGTCATAAATATTATCCAAATTGATATCTAGCATTTATGGGTGAGTCTGTCTCTCGGGTTTACCAACTCAATCATGCCTGACTCAAAAAACAAATGAGGGATTGTTAATTGTCGCAGATTTTTGCAATTTAAAAAAAAATTAGTGGGACATTTTTTCATTTAACACCATTTTGACTGTTTATCAGAATCAAGATTCATGAAGGAAACAGTGCCCTCAATCTAGAAAAAATGAGACATAAAAAAGACATCAAGACTATCAATCTCGTGCCCTTCCCCCCGCCCATCCCGCCACACAAAACACGGCACACATCAGAATTATGAAGAAAATAATATTTCCACGCACAGCGAAACCCAAAAACAAAAGCAGAAATACATTTCAAAATCTGGAACCAAAAATAAACACAATGAAAAAAGAAAAACCAAAATAGCACTAACCATAGAAATCATAGAAATCCAGTATTTCTTGCGTAAGGAGTCTTTTATTTGCTATTTACAGGAGCCTACACATTTCCAATATCCATCAAATCTTGTTATTCAAAGCTGATAAAATTCGGATAGTTCAGGAGGCGTATCCCTGAATCATCCGTGTCAAAATTAAACATTCGTAAATGTTAACTATGGGCACTTCCGTTGGAAGTGGAAGGTTTGGTGAAACAACGATAGACTAATCGACAAGACTGAACGTGAATATTGCCTAAAGATTAATAAATAAGATTAATTACAAAAAAACTAACAAACACAACTACCCAACTTCTGCCTTATAATAAACCATGGTGCGTGCACACTGGCTGTTATTTGAATTGTATAGTTTTGTACACGCACTCGAAGTTATATTGAATATACTATGCCATATACTCTTCAATTACAGTACAGAGCGTAACATATTCAACATTCGTTCCAAGGCCTTTGGCTTTTGTTATTAAATGTACAAAAATGTGCTGTTACTAACATTCAATTGTAGAGAGGGATTTTATGTCACGTTTGTCTGTGTACATTTTGTAACTTGCAAAATAGAATCGAAAGAAAAATGACAATTGGCCTAAGTTTTTAATTGAATTATTTCACTTTTGAAAAACAAAGCTGGATATTTCAGGGGAAATCTGGAATGTCTGGTCACCCAACTGCACATCCACCATCGGCATAGACGTTGTGCAGATATTCATCACTGAGTATTTGAAATTCAGTTCTAACAAATATACCGGTACTTAACATAATATAAGGCCACAATATGATTTGTGTTTGATTCAATTTTTTATTTAGATAAAAACAGGGGAATTTATTTAGGCGTGTGTACACGGCCTGTACAATATATACATAGAAGTCCTATCTGTTATAGGGCCTACTTAATTATTGGGCAGTTTTACAACAACAGCAAGCAACAGCATACAAATTGGCAAAGACTTTATTTACGATTATTTTCAAAACACGGATTACGTGTAAATCGATGCTGTTCACTTTTACACCTCAAAGTAATTTACAACGGACTAGCGTGTACGTTATACCATATTTCTGCTCGCACTTTATTTATACTGGCTGTGTTTTGATATACAACACACTGGTGTTATGTTGTGAAAATTGTAAGCAAATTAAGCGACATGCAATATTTCATACACGACACAAATCGGCCAGAATAAGTTCTTGCTGCTCATAAAACTATCAGGGAATAGGAAGTCGGAATATCAAACATTTCCTGCTCGGTTTCGTTATTTTATAAAGATATTTCATCAAGGTTAGTGAAAACTAACCATGCATAGTTAATAAAAAGGGAGATTTTCAGACCGTTTTCATAAAGTTTGTGTTCAAATAGAGAAACTTTGAACCGCCAGCTAGCAATTACAAAGCAAACGTTGGACTAGACAGAGTTGGGAATTTACGATGTTATAAATTTAGAGCAGTGACAGACCGAGAATGTGCTAATAAAGTGAGAGCTCAGAGGATCGATTCGCTTGTCACTTTTTGACGTGTACGGCACAGTGTTATATCAATCAATACGACCAGGGATACAAGGCCAAGCTGTTTAAAAACGTGAACTTTTTATTATTTTTCTGTAGAAATAAAACAACGCCCAGTCCGTTTAAATGCCCACGTCAACACTGTGTGTATAAGAAACAAGTTCGGCTTTTTTAGTTGAGATGTTCTCTTCGTTTTACAGACATCCTTCTTCAAACATCATTAAAGACTACTAAATATGTACTCCGTAAACGGTAAAGCCATATCTCTTTAGAGAAAGGTTTCATATTTTAAATTATTAGCTGGAGAAAATTTTGACTGGCTAAAATTGATTAATAATATATTGTGTTCTGAAAAACATTAAGCCTACCAGGTTTTATGCAAACTGTTCTAAAAAGGGATACAATATTTTTTTAAATTTTGTCTTGTAAGTTTCTGTATAAGGTAGGCCTACCATTGTGATAATAGGGCCTAGCAGTGATTGACTTAATCATACTAAAAATGAGTGAAATCCTATCTGATATCATGATGCTTTGGATATCTCAGGGGTTTGGATATCGGGAGCTATCTCTGAGGTTTTGATATCGGGAGCTATCTCAGCGGTTTGGATATTGGGAGCTATCTTTTGTGTTTGGATATCGGGAGCTATCTTAGGGGTTTGGATATCGGGAAATAACTCTTGGGATTGGATATCGGGAGCTATCTCAGGGGTTTGGATATCGGGAGCTATCTCAGGGGTTTGAATATCGGGAGCTATCTCTTGTGTTTGGATATCGGGAGCTATTTCAGGGGTTTGGATATCGGGAGCTATTTCAGGGGTTTGGATATCGGGAACCATCTCAGGGGTTTGGTTATCGGAGGCTATCTCTGGGATTTGAATATCGGGAGCTATCTCTAGTGTTTGGATATCGGGAGCTATCTCAGGGGTTTGGGTATTGGGAAATATCTCTGGAGTTTGGATATCGGGAACTATCTCAGGGGTTTGGATATCAGGAAATAACTCTTGGGTTTGGATATCCGGAGCTATCGTAGAGGTTTGGATATCGGGAGCTATCTCTGGGGTTTTGGATATCGGGAACTATCTCAGGGGTTTGGATATCAGGAAATAACTCTTGGGTTTGGATATCCGGGGCTATCGTAGAGGTTTGGATATCGGGAGCTATCTCTGGGGTTTTGGATATCGGGAAATATATCTGTGGTTTAGATGTCGGGAGCTATCTCAGGGGTTTGGATATCGGGAGCTATCTCTGTGTTTTGATATCGGGAACTATCTCTAGGGTTTGGATACCGGGAGTTATCTCTGGGATTTGGATATCGGGAGCTATCTCTGGGGTTTGGATATCGGGAGCTATCTCTAGTGTTTGGATATCGGGAGCTATCTTAGGGGCTTTGATATCGGGAGCTATCTTTGGGGTTTGGATATCGGGAGCTATCTCAGGGGTTTGGATATCGGGGGCTCTCTCAGAGGATTGGATATCGGGGGCTATCTCAGGGGTTGGATATCGGGCACTATCTCGGGGGTTTGGATATCGGGAGCTATCTCAGCGGTTTGGATAGCTATCTCCCCTGGTACCAAAACCAGGTTGGAAAATACATAAAACGAACTTCTGAAATGTTTAGCGAAAATATTGACATATGGTGTTCCCTAATAAAAGTTGTTAGGAATATGGTCGTTGTGCGAAAATGTCATGGTAGCCGATACACCACCTTATGAGGATTTATAATGCTGAATATATCAGGTGGCGATAAAATGACAATTGAACACGATTTTTAAGAGACTTTCGTTGAAGTGCCCCACTTTATCGAAACCAGGCAATAAATCATAACGATTGTGTATAAATTATATCCCGATGTTTTATTCAGCAAACTTATAAGTCTTATTATAAATAACAGATGGACTATATTCCAGAAACAATGTTGGGGGTAAAACTGGATGAAAACTAGAAAACTTGACGGCCACGTTTTATCAGGAAAACAAAGGTGTTATTTAAGAAGAGAGAGATAGGCCTATAACCATACACATACTACAAGTATTGTTTAATAAAATTTTTGACTCTGGAGAATGCCCCAAAAATTGACCAAAGGGAATTATCATACCACTACATAAATCAGGCGACGCTTGAAATGTTGATAATTACAGGGGAATAACTCGACCATGGAGAAGCTCTTCTAATAAGAGTTCCGATGCTCAGTTTGGCTTCCGCCATTCTGTAGGTACTACGGCCACGGGATATTTGCTCTTCATGGATTATTAACATCTTATATTTTAAACAAAAAGACTGTATTGCGTTTTTGTAGATTTTCGGAAAGCTTTTGATTCCATTAACAGTAATCTGTTGTGGTATCATTATTGAATTTAGAGATAGGAGGGAAAATATTAAATATTATCAGAAAGATGAATGCTGAGGTACGTTCATCTGTACAACATTAAAGTGTTTAAACAGCTAAGTTCACCAATAATTAATCTATAGGGTTGCGATAGGGGGAGGTGTTGTCACTCATAACGTTTTCCCTTTTTGTAAGAAGATTTTGAAGCCTACTTGATACATAAAGTACTCAATGGTTTGGAACTAAATGAACTGTCTCTTTATTTATTGTTATATACAGATTTTTACTACTAGGGGTCAGAAGAAAACATTGACAACACTACGTCTATTGTATTTCAAAAAATATAATTTTATTACGGATAATGTTAATTTTTGTTACAGAGGAAATTTATAATTGAAAATATAAACAAATTTACCTACCTTGGTTTGGTTTTTACGTCAAATTTGAATTTTTCAACGGCATGAAAAATACCTTAGCAGATACAGGCCTTCGAGCAATGCAAGCTGTGTTACATAATGCTAATAGGCTTCAATTTAAAAACAAACTTAACTGTGAATTATTTGATGCTATACTTGCTCCAGTGTTAAATTATGGCTGTGAGATTTGGGGTTCGGATAAAGCGGAACCTATAGAAAGAGTTCATCGCAAGTTTTGTAAATATATACTCAAATGTAAATATGTCCACATCAACTGCTGCTATTTATGTGAACTTGGCAGAATACCACTACTGTATAACGGGATAGTAAGGCTATTAAAATACTGGTTTGTTTAAATTGTTTAAGTCAGACAGTTCTATAAAAAATAATGTATATACGAAAAATTCAAGATGTTAATAGTCTTAACGAGATCTGAAAATCAGACGCGTATACAACTGGGTTTATGGTGTCAAAAATATCCTTGGAAGATATGACCTTTTTATGTTTCCAAGTTCTGTTAACGTGGAAGTTTTCCTTTGTGTTTTTAGAACCAGACTAAACGGTATTCATTTTACAGAGTGGTATGGTCAGTTTTAGTCACCTAGATTATTTTTTTATAGAGCTAATAAAACTTCCTTTATGTTTGAAGATAACCTTGATAATGCTCCAAACTTGAGACACCGAACTCACCTGTCACGCTTACGAACATTGTCACAAATATTGAGAATTGAAACCGGTAGAAACGTGAGTAATAGAGCTTATAGAAGTCAACAGAAAGGTGAATTGTGTGATGTATCGGATGTAGAAGACGAATATCACTTTGTGTTAGTTTGTCCATTTTACCATAATATAAAAACTAAATAAAACTGTTTTACTGGAACAAGCCAAGTGTTTATAAATGTTCTTTATTATTATCTTCTAGGTCGAAAAAGGTCCAAATGCACCTCTGATTGTTGTATATGATTCCCTGACAGCCCGAGAACAGACTTACAATTTATTATCATAGCTATATTATAAATATTGTGAATTTCTTCTGATGTGGTTTAACCCCACTCTACGAACATGCATGTATCAATAGTGTAGGCCTATATGTTATGCATTCTGATAAAAAGTTTATGTCATCATCAGTGGCGGCGGTGGGTCGATTTATCCACCTCAAGAATGTGCGATGTACGGTACTAAAATAATAATAAAGTTTGTAAAATCTATCAAGCGATTATCCCAGTCAATAGGTCGAGGGTCCAGGGGCCGCCTAGCTCTGTAAATGAGGAAGGCCGGAGAGACGATCTCAGCTTATTTTCATAATGAAATTTGGTGTAGCATTGAAACAAAATGACCTGAATTTAAAGGTGCTATACCGCAGAATTTGGCCAAAAATCGTCTGAAACGAATTAAACCGGGTTTTCTATATTTTTCTAGCATGGCCCAAAGTATAGGCCTATAAGCTTTCAGAAAATATCCACCTCGAGAATGTGTGATGTACGGTACTTAAATAATAATAAAGTTTGTAAAATCTATAATGCTATTATCCCAGTCAATAGGTCGAGGGTCCATGGGCCGCCTAGGCTCTGTAAATGAGGAAGGCCGGAGAGACGATCTCAGCTTATTTTCATAATGAAATTTGGTGTAGCATTGTAACAAAATGACCTGAATCTAAAGGTGCTATACCACAGAATTCGGCCAAAAATCGTCTGAAACGAATTAAATCAGGTTTTCTATATTTTTTCTAGTATGGCCCAAAGTATAAGCTTTCAGAAAATACCAACCTCGAGAATGTGCGAAGTTTGTAAAATCTATAATTAGGGTCGGTCGTGATATAAAGTGATATACTTGAGGTTAGTACAAAATACTTTCTTCCCCGGGTTATAATGAGGAGGTGATATGCAACAAACGTTTGGATTAAATCAAAAACAGAGCTATTTTATGTCCATATTTGTATTGCTTGTATAGACGTATGTGTCTTGCGTAACCGATTTGCGAAACCGATCGGTTTCGTAAACATTTTTGACTAACCAATCAATCGGTTCCGTGAGCAAAATGGCTATAAACGATTTTTCGGTACATGACCATGTAAGAAAATATAGGGTAATCGAGCGATTTCATATGGCTTTAGATGCATAATATTTAGTTTAGGAGTAAATTATGTTCTGAATGCAAAACAAACGGAAACTGTGGAATCTGACTACATTGTCAGCTTGACCCACAGGCTGTGAAAAAGTTCCGGCCAAAATCGCGATGATTGTATCCCGTCCGAGTTGATGTACGCAGTAGGCCTACTTGGCTTCCGAGTGATTCTCATACATTTGTATAAAACTTTCCATTGATTCATTTCGATGACGGACCTTGTATGTAATGACGAAGCATTTTGAATATATCTGTGAACGTCATAGCGAGGCTGCTGAAGCTTGACCTGATTAATCGACCAATGAACAAATTTAAATTCTTTCACGTGACTTGATTCGCTTGTTGCATTGGTCATTTCGGCCTATTGTTATGCAGAATAGTTCTATTTTATTTCTTCATTTTCTTTGTTGTTACCTGCTCTATGTCGATTTTTATGGGCGTCGAATGCACTTGATGTCCTAGAGGATCCGTTTATCTACATGCGATACAAATATTGCCTTCAGCGGTAAATATACCGCTAAAGGACTAAAAAAATCGCCTGTCACTACACTAAAGCCAATATCGGAGGTGACGGATGGAGCCGGAGATAGGCGAAGTTGAACTAGAATGATTCTCATACTGTCTAGATCTCGAGAAAGGTACGAGCCTAGTTTAGTATGACAGAGCCTATACGGCTTGAAAGGGAGAATACTGCCTAGTATTTTAAACATTGTGCATTCTAAAGTAGCCTCCCTTGAGTTACAGATTTATCAGAAAATGTCCGTTGAAATCTGTGTTCCGGATCGTGTCGTAGGATAGGCAGAGTGATTTACATTAAGAATCACATTTGGCTTAAGCAGAGAGGGTAGATTGACAATCTAAAGAAATACAGAAAATTGAGAGGTTTGTGGAGTGCTGATTACAAGTCATTTTTTAAAATTAAATACATTGTGAAATGCCACAAAAGTTAATATGTAGCTAAAAATAAAACAAGTTTTTAGTGGTTTGAATATTTACCTTGTTTTACTGTTTCCATGGAGTTTTAATACACCACCCGATTCTGAAGTGCTGTAGCTCAAAAAGTAGATGGACAGGCTACATTTATTTCTACAATTTCCAATGCCAACTATTCCTCTTCCTCAAAAGGTATAACACTATGTCCAATGTTTTTCTTGTACACCTTTCCACTGAGTGGGCTCAGTATATCTCGTATTGCCATTTTTTTGGGGTTATTTTTTAAAATATATCTATTGGAGATAGTAAAAACATGATAATAAGAGAGATACTCCTGTCACTTATTTATAGGCCCAGGCAAGAGAAAGCACTATCATTTTCTTCACACGGCATTTATTTTCGGTTTTTTTTTTATGTATTTGGATGAAAGTTTAAGATTTAAAAACAAAACAAAAATACAACAAATAAAGAAAAAAATGTTATGGCAAAGTTAAGTCTTATGAGAACATGGTCAAACTAAAATGAACTCAGTAAATCATGCGGAAAGGAGGCAAGGGATTATCTCCCTTTGGCCAGTTTTAAGAAACGTTTCAAGCGTCGTCTCTTTCCTTTTGGGTGACGGGCCACGCCATTCTTTATTGACGCCTTCTAGTTAACTATATCCTTTTCGTTTGTTCCATTTGCACTTGTTCCTGGATGGGGCCATTTTTACGAGTAACTTAATTTTATCGTTACGCTAATTCTGTACAGTTATCGTTATGACTATTTCTGTTTGCTTTATTAATACAATTACGATACTTTATACTATTTTATTTGTGTAACAAATTTTACCATTATTAATATTCAGAACGTCCATTTTATATATACACGAAGAAGCTTAAACACGGGTGTGCCTATGGAAGATCATGTCACACAACTGTGTTTTGTTTTCGTAGTTAACAAAAGAAACTACACCGAAACGTTGCTGCATATAATAAAGAGAAGTTGTATTCAAATATACGTATTGGTTATTATGCTTCATTCAACTTCTAAATGTCATTGAAAGATGAACAAGCCGAATAAAACTATGTTTGGTTGTTTGTTTGTTTGATTGGTGATTTACATCGTACTTAAGGTCATTTCAATCACATGACGGCTGGCCAGCCCAAAAGGTAATCGAACCCACCCTAAACGAAACTTGGAACATATAAAGACGCCACAGGACTCGAAGCAGGACGCCACCAGGGCACAGGACGCTTTAGGTTTAATCTTATTAATTCTCATATTTCTCAAATGGAATTAAGTTAAGAGTCATTTGAATGGCGTTTTGAAATCCTCCGACTTTGGCTCACGATTCTAACAGGGGAATATTGACTGTATACCTCTCTTTGATAAGAAAATTATGTAAATTGGATTTAGTAGGTTTAATATGTCACTCGTTGTAGACGATATAAGGTGTTAAATTTGTGGAACCGATATATTAAATGGCACTGTTTATGTACAATTTGAACACAGTCTACTTTGAGTGATTACAGGTCTTCACGACATCCTGAAGCTGTCACTCCGATAACGTGAACTTGTCACCCAGCCGTTCAGATTCACGCTTATTATTTTATTCGCATGTGTTTTTTCGGCTTGACAAATGTAAAGGTGTCATTAACCTGGTGTCTATACCATATTATTAGGGTATTAATTAGCCCTCACCTGTAGTGTGGGTGATGGCAGGGTGAACAGCCCTGGGGGTAGAGACATCAAATCTAACCCTCACAATCTTTACATCCCCTCAGGTATGACAATCTCACCTTCACGGACACTAATGGCGGGATAAGGCGGGCATGACCCATTTCACCCAGGGTCAGCATTCATAGTTATACACCGTCAGCTATCAGATACAATAGCATATAGATTCATATTATACAACTATTTGTTTATTGATTTGAATAGTGTTTAAAGTCGTACTCAAGGTGTTTTCCCTGCTCACACTTATATGATGACGCTGAATTGCCAATGTTACTGCTAAATATCTATATATTATCGGCTTTAATTAGTCGCTTTCCCTGTGCCAGTGTGATTACTCGTTATACAGATATATATGAAACTATGATACTATATGCAACAGCTAACTTATACAGTGTGATCTAATGATGTATACAGTTTTTCCTTTCACCACCATTTGCAAACCTATATATCTCGTGCCACCATAAGTGGACCTGTGGGGGGAAAAAAACTTAAAAATTAAAATTGTTTTGTGAAAAAGCGGAAAGTGAGCGTATAAGACCCAGC
>JAVFBZ010138324.1:9411-20299 GCA_032466195.1 Katharina tunicata
ATCATGCTGAGATGGTTCTCTTCCTCTTCTTGGCATATATCTCCGTGGTCGGACAGACGTAGAGCCCGTAACAGACTTGTGTGTATCCACATACGGTATTTGGCCAGAACACGTCTGAAAATACACACACAAAAATAAATTTTACACTTATTTTTACTGACTGTGTGGAAACATGAAATTAAAACAGAGAAAACAATTGATTAACGTCCTGCTTAAGGGTATTTCACTTATATCACGGCCAAGTACTCCAACCGTAAATAGCCAAACTAACACAACCTTGAAATGTTGAGTGTTCTGCTCTGTTGGAAAATTAATGTTTGTCCAGTGCTAAGACGGTATGACTAAGCTTCAAACATATTCTGCCCTTAGCCAGAGGGTCCACAGAAAACACAGAAAAACAAAGTAATGCATCTGAGACATCCGTAATTACCTTGTGTTTTAAGATAATTTTCTGTGATTGTTAGATTTGGGTTTATGCTGTTATTAAGGTTATTTCACTCATATGTTGCCATGGAATTTAAGTGATGTGACCTTGATAAACAGGGACCTAATACTAGCAGTGTTCTATACAGGGTTTGCGTCCATCGGAAGACCAAATGACCAGAATTCTCCAAAAAGTCAAATGATTACCAACCAAAATGTAATTTCATAAACAAAATGTCCTCATCTCTGCATTGTACATGGAAAATTAATACAAAAAATCAGCTGTTGCCTGGAAATTTGCTGCAGTCTTTCACATGTTAATTATCAATCCGCTTGCTCCCCCTTAACTTTTTTTCTCCAAAAAATCAAATGAAGACTCCAAAAAATATTCTGGATAGAACACAGATTACATGTAGTTATTCACTCATTGTTGTTTCTAAAGTCAAAGTCTTTCTTATGCCTAGGAGACATAACTTAACTTTGCCACTTTGTTACAAATAATGACAGATTATCAAGAAAACAGATTTACAAATGAAAAAGACTGAGTCATAAACCAGTGTTAAATTCTATAACACTTCAGAGCAAAGAGCATTAAAGGAACTCAGTCAGAAGGAAACAATTCAAGGTACATGAGTAGAAGCCAAATTCTGTTAAAAGGTGAAGGAGACAAAAGAATTAAGTCATAGTCAAATTATAGGCCATATCAGGTTGTTTCTAAATGTGCTATTCTTTGAAGGATTACTCATTTTCCACTGAAAGACACTTCAATTCACTGGGAAGTTCTTGAATGTCTGTGTACACATCATCTTGGATGTGATACCATCATCACCATTTACACCAGAACTTTTTTACAGTCTGTGGGTAAAACTGCCAATGTAGACAGATTCAACAGTTCCAATTGTTTTATATTAAGAACATAATTTACTCCTAAATTAAAATTTGTATATCTAAAGCCATATGAAATTCGCTTGGTTACCCCTGTTCGCTTCTGTCTTTATTTTACACACGGCAATAAATACTTTAAAGGCTTTTGACGTAATGTAAGATTTTGAGGCATATTCATACACCGCCGAGCTTAGTGATGACAGCGCATAACGAGAAATCAGGCGATGTTTTGCCAATTGGAACTACTGTAAGTAAAATGCATGGTGGACTTTTCATGCTACATTTGTTGTAATGATCAGGTCACTGATGTCAATGTATATTTAAACATTGTGGATCAGATATATAACTTTATACATACATTTCTACAGGTTCTGTTTTGCTAGGGTTAAATTGTGAGTAATTTGGGTTAATTTTATCTGCAAAAACTACATAAATAAATCATGGCACAAACATTCCACCATACATTTTACTTAAAGTAAGTTCAATTGAAGTGATTTCAATGAAAATTGTGAAATCCTACTTAAAATGTAATAGCAGTTTTGTTAACAACTTGGTAGGGTCCGTAATTTGACTGACTTTTTAAATATTTTTCTTACTTTCCTTTAATGGAGGAGAATGGTCACAATACATACCTGCTTTAAAATGAGTTGACGAGGAATGTTAGAGGAGCCTCTCATCAAGGTGTTGACCATTGTTAGTAAACTCTCCTCTAAAGGTGTGATGATATACAGTAGACCTTTCTCCATGTCTATAGCCCGTACAATACCTGTCAGGTGAAAATGATTAGTGAAAGTCAACCAATTACAGCCTCCTAAGTAACTAAAAATATCACCTGAGTAAAATTAACCAATAACAGCCTCCTAATTAAGTCAAAATATCACCTAGGTTCAGGAAAACCATTGCCTAGATGAATGGATTGACTGACAGATCGGTGTTTAACACCTCTCTCAGCACAAAGCAACAGAAACATCATCTCTGACCATTCCTTAAGGAGAAGGCAAGATTCACATATAGATATTAAGCTAAGGTTGTGTAGTGACTTTACCCATTTGATTCATAAAGACCTGGGGCCCGTTCACAAAGCAATCTTAGGCTACGTTGAACGTAACTACCATAGAGACCAGTACTGGAGGCATTGTGTTGTCATGGTAGTTACGTTCAACGTAGCTTAAGAGCGCTTTGTGAAACGGGCCCCTGTGACCTAACACCCTATTCTTAAACTACAAGATGTGCTGAGGATTGTAATTTTGGTTGACGGGAGATAACTGTGCCTTAGTGCTCTCCAAGCTAAGGGGAATCAGGAAGCCTACTTGTTGTGCTGTCCTGTTCACGTCCTTTGAAGGCCTTGTAGTTCCCGGGTGGTTACATTCACCCATTGGGTTCCAAAGCCATCATATGACCCAATCAATAAATGATAATGTTCAATGACTCACCGTAACCCAGACACTGACAGACAGGTGTTTGTTTAAACTGTAGTGGATTCTCAGGATTACCATCTATACGCCAAGCCTACAGGTACAAAAGTTAAGTTCAATCAAAAGGTACAAAATTAATCATACTAAGGTCCGAGATGTTAATCTGTTAAAGCAAGACTACAGAATTGAGTTCAACAATAAGATAAGGTCAATCTACCTTGCAGGCTTGGCCAATAATCTAACAAAACTAACATAATAATGAATTTTTCATCCTACAAAGTGATGCAAAAGAATAAATTTTGTCAAGACAAGGCAAACTAATGTAAACACTGTTTCATTATCACACACAACGGAAAAAAAAATTAGAGCTCCTTTTTACAACGACTTGCACAGTTTTCTCTGTGCATTTTGACCACAATGGAGGAAAAACTATTTAAGTTTTATTGTTACTCACTTTGCTGATATCAGCTATACACAGTGCCACAATACTAGCGTTGATAGCAGCCAGGATTTCTGATGAGGGAACAGAAACATGCGTTGTATGAAGGCCCAGGTGTCGCAATGGTACAGCGTACACCGGTGCCATCTGTAATGTTTCCCCAGCCTTTAGAGTGCGAGAGAAATACCCCATGGTAGTCAAATCCCTCAAATCGCGAGCACTAAACTGAATCTGTTTTCTACAACACAAAAAGGTTTTTACTTCCATATGTACCTAAGTATAGAGTCAGTTTGTTAAGACAAATTAATGAAAGCAAATCTGTAATAATCACTCTGTTTTATTAACAACTTTTGTGACTGGTAATGGCTTTACAATGCTTGGATTTGTTTGATTGGGGTTTAACATTGTACTTTATGTTATTTCAATTATTTGACGGCATGCCAGTCCAATCAGTGATGGAAACCACCGTAAACGACGCTTGCAGCATGCAAGACAGGACAAAGCATTAACATAACATTAACAAACAGGGCACCACAACAAATCGACACCCTGTGCCCCTTAGCTAAGAGGGGGCACAGGAGGCTCCCATCCAACCACATAGTCCCCTTCCTACACCAGGTAAGCATGTGGGACTAGTACTGATGTCACACTCTAGTCTGCCTCCAGGAATATTAAAAACATTGATTAATGAGCAAGTTGATTGTGGAGTTTGTGGTAATCACTTTTGATCAGCTACATTGATTATTCGTTTTAAGACGTTTTTTGACAGATTTTCCACAGGAATTTACCAATGGTCATCAAACTCAACAATCCAGAAAACCTGGGTTTTTTTTTTAATGCTGGGTTCACCAGGTCCTTGCTATACCTATTTTTATCAATTTACATAGCGTCGTCAAAAATATTTACAAAACTGATTCTATTGTTTGATTGGGGTTTGACGCTGTAGGTTATTTCAGGCACATGATGGCATGCCAACCCAATGGGTGAAGGAAACAACCCTCAACAATAGTTTAAACAGACACCACAAGAAAAGGAAAACATTCCACAGAAAAATTCGTTTCTGATTCCCAGGAGCTCAGAGACCACTAGGTCACCAGATTCTTCCACCCAATCAACAGCGACAGTCAACTGAATATTGACATAAAATATTTAGTAATTGTAAAATATGTCAAACATACTCTACTTGTGGAGTAACGGGGGATTCTATTGTTGCCAACTGGTGAGAAAACTTCTTAGGATTCTGAAAACAAAAACTTTTAACATTCAATAACAGAAGAAAAGAAAACTTGTCTTAGATTCACCAAATCACAATCACAATCTTACATGTAGATGATACTCAGTCCTGATCAGAACAAAAGGTAGACTGGCTGTTTACATCTTTGGATTCAACTTCAAAAACTTTATTAACCCAATTTGGGTACGCCCCCCAACACTTATGGAAAAAGATCAGCTTTATAAAGTTAATATTCTGGTGGAAAATTGTAGTTTAACAATCAATCAGAATTGTAGTAAAACTGTAGAGGGCAATATAACTTGAAACCCTACCTTTCTGTTTCTGTTATAAATCCATCCTGGTGTTGTAGAGATATATTCGTGAGTTATTGCCTGGAAATTGTTCGCCTGGTTCATGGTGTCTAACTGGACCACAAAATCTGGGCGAGCCATGTGACAGATATCAACCAATAGATTCACACCTAAACCTGCAAAGTTGTAGCGGGATTGGATAATGTTTACCTAAATACTTGATATTTCAGTAATAAAAGTGTGCAAAAAATGTCACAGTGGTTAACAATATTGACAGAGTACCCATTAATTATATTTTCACTTTCTAATAATGAAAAAAAATAAAAAAAATTTTTTTTAGAATTTCATAAGATTCTCAATCTGCAAGATTTTCATTTTTCTGGAATCTTTGTTAATGGCTTTGTTATAAGTCATTTACCTTATTTATAGGGGAAAAGACTTCAGCATCATTATTCATGTGATGTCTGAAGATTTTGATAAAAAAAGTCAACTGGAGATTTCTTGGGAAAAAAAGTCATAACCATTGATGTTAAAAAAAGTATTATTTGAAGTAAACCATGAAAGCAATAATGATGTTAGAAGCTGTAACCCACAGAGAACAAGGTCTTAAGTGAATTGATTACTATTGATATTATGGAAATTTTGCTCAAAAGATGTATTTCCATCATATTTTTATTATTAGATCGCACTGTATAAACCTTGTTAAACCACCCAGGCAATCAGTAGTTATGTTTGTTTGGTTGGTGTTTGTACTTACTGAGAAGGTAAGTGTTGTTTTCTCTCATACAGGCCAACATGTACATATTTTTCAGAGACCGTTATCAATTGAAAAACCCTGAAATGTTACATACAAATATCCTAAGCAAGAGTAGCACTGGATTCCTTACCTTTATTCCATCCCATAGTGTTGACTACTAAAGGAGGCTTAGGATTTAGTTTTTCATACTCTTCGTACACCCTCTTGACACAGTTACTGTAGAGACTGGGGTTATCACCAGGGCTTACTGGGCCGTAAAAACACATACTGTACAGAGAAACAAGTTAATTGATTGGTGTGTTACCTCGTACTCGTAAGGACATTTAACTTATATTACGAGATTGCACTGCAGATGTATGTTGGAGACCTGAGAAAAGGTAAAAAAACAACCTGAAATCCCTGCAGCCACCGGAAAACTTCCCTTAGAATTCAAAGGTCAACAGGTCGAGGGTACAGTGAAGGGGACAACAAACTGAGCCATGCCGCCCCCTGTACTGTTGCAAATTTTTCGATCTGATAATCTATTACACTTCTTGGCGTTATTCAAGAACATGAATAAATATCATTAGTCAGTAGTAAGATTTGTAAACAGACTATTACACGCCGGCAGGGTCACAGAAACCCAAAATGTGTTTCAGTTTCTAAGAGTTCAGAGACATTCCCATAATGTAATGCTCTTGCATAAACAATATAACTGGTTTAAAGAAGCTAAATCAGCTCACATTGCAGTAGAAACTGCAATTGACTGACTGTTGAGCATATAAAGAGCACTCTCTTTTCAAAGTTTAAATTTGCTTTGGTACAATGGATAAGTTCACCATGTGTAGTTGGAGAGCAGATACTCAATACAGTGCTTTAAAAAAGTGCTGTTGACTATTAAACAGTGAATGTTGAATGCCAACTAAGCATTTTCTCTAAAAACTTACAAATAAGGGTCTTTCTGATGGGAGAATGGAGGTCCTAGAAAAAACAAGAATAGAAAATGTGAAAATCAACAGCGGTTTAGGTGAATGTGATCTTTTTTTACTAGATTGGAATTATAACAAGAGCAATGTGAAGATTGCATAATACACCTCTACGACAGGCGTATAAAAAACACTCAATCAAATTAAAAGCTGTGAATGTTTTCAACGCACATATTAAATTAATCTTGTGGCAGTGTCTCTTTCCTCACTCACCAAACAATGGCTCCTCCAAAATATGAAGAGCTACAGATCCAGGGGGATTCAACTCTGTCTGCCCAACATCACAATCTAGATAGCAGATGCGCTTTAACCTGAAAAGATAATACTCCGATTACATTTAATTTAATTAATTTTAATTAAACATGAAAAACGATAGAAATCAGAGTTTACTTAATTTCAGATGTCACTGTGCAGAGAATTCAACGGGACTTTTCGTTGTGTAAGCATCGAAATAATTATAAAGCCTACCATCCAAAAACATAACTTGAAGACTCAAAAGTGTTGCCGTACCTTTGTAAACTGAAGTTTATCAGAAACTTATTGAATGTTGATTTTCCTGAATTTTTACCACCACAGGTCACTACCTTGGCCCCATTGTCTGGAAAAATAACATAAACATGTGTACAAAAGTCGCAATTATTGATAAACTACTCAATTGTACATAAAATATAACATGATTGGATTTATTTGTTTGTATGCTTATCTCATTTCCTACAGTATCAGACACTGACATTTCACAAACACAATAAGTTCAAGTAATGTGACAGTTTCCAAGCTTCAGATTCTTGAAAATGAATGCAACTATCTACCAAAAAATTATTGGTAACAAAAAAATAAAACCCTTTTAAAACAGATTCTTTGACAAATTGTATGTACATGTATATTATTTCTGTTCCTAATACTAAGTCACAGTTAGAAATCAGAAGTGTTGCATACAATGATTTGATTTGATTTATTTGATTGGTGCTTAATCCTGTACTCAAGAGTATTGCACCTATGTGACAACTTTGTGTTGCCGTTGTATGGCGGAAAACTAGGAAGAAACCTCGTCAAAATCTGGCTGTGAAATCTGCAACCACCGGAAAGCTTCCCTTATATACTTAAGGTCCACAGCAGAAATAGAACCTATTATGGGTACAGTTCAGGGGACTCCATAGTGAAACACATAACCACGAGAGCCATGGTGCGGGCCCTGCACACAATGGCCCTTGTGATTTAATTGGATTAATGGTAGGTTTCTGGGTTTACCTTTAGATAGTTGCCTTTATATTATTTTCCAAACAGGCTGCTTCATTTCTGCAGATGGCTGTAGTGATACCAAACCACTTACTCAATTCAGTGCCAAATTGCATGTTTAAAAGGTGTCTTCTGTTTATGGTACGCATACTTTCCGTTCTGTTAATCTCATTAATCATGTCTAAGAGAAGGAAGCAATACTCTATGCTTGGAGTGAATCTACGAAATTCACTCCAAGTGATCTTGTTCACAAAAAATACATGCTTTAACCTTGTGAAATACACAGTGGCGGTCATTTTATTTTTATTTTCCTGATACCTCTTAGCTCAAAGAACATTACAGCACAAGAGGTTCCACCACCTTTAATATCATTTTCAAGTGCCACTCCCACCAATGTGGCGGGGGGATAAAAACAGTCCATTTTAATGGAAAATCATCACTCAATTACTTATCAGGGGAAGCGATCTAATTTCAATTTTTTACAGTTAATAGTACTGATTACAGAAATAAAGGACTTCAAGCCATACTCAGTTACAATCAGGCTGGGCCACATTATTTGTACAGAAATTAAGCCTAGAGTGAGACTACAAGATAATTTCCATTTTTTAATGTCTTCAATGACAATTTTTTCTTGCTAAAACAAAGATGTTACTTTAAAAAAAATTTGATGACGACGCCAAACATATTCAACCCAGTTAAAACAATGACCTACATGTATGTAGCCCCCTCCTTGGTTGTCATCGGTGGTCTGTAGTACTGATTGATCAATTGATTTTATTTTATAACAAAAGTGGTGTTTAACGCCATGCCCAATGATGTTGTACTAATAAGGCAGTGTATAACCATACATTACCAAATAGAGTAGCGCAATTTCAAGACTTAGCTCTGTTGGAAAGATAAGGTTCCTTCATGAATATGAATGTATGACATCATGAATGTAGGCCATTTCAATAAGTTGGATTAAGTTAGATAACTGTTTTTATTTTTGTTCCCTGCCTCCTATCTGCTTATTGGTTAATTCATCAAATCCTCCAGTAATCAAACTTATTAAATTGGTGTGGCCTTAGCTTGAAACACTGCCCTTAGCCAATAGCAGGAGTACCACCAGCCTGGACTAAACAACACTTCAATCTTTATTTTCTTTAACTTTTAGCGGTAGTACTGTTGATATTGGTTCAACCACACGATAGATCAAACATAGCCTTTTCATTCTTTTCCCAGATTTAAAAAGATAAAAAAAATAAAACTGTTCCCCAAATAAATGAAACTTTACTCCCCATCTAGGTCTACTGTATAAAACTACATGTTAAATCTAGGTGTGCCAATGTATATGAATCAAGGAATGAAACAAAACTCTAAAAAGTCAATGGAAACTCTGAAGAGATCCATGTAGTCACAGATAAAAAAGAAATTTTTGTTGAAAGCCGAAATATTATAGTACTTTTGTTTTTACCTGTTTGCTTGATTATCTCCATCCATTGTTCCCCAACAGAGAAGAAATCTTCAGGTAACTTAAGTACAGGTGTATTAGTGTCCTCGTGTACCGGAAACACCTTTACATTTATTGACTTCAACAGTTCATTAACATCCGTGTCTTTGTTTTGATTCTTCATAGGTTTACCAAATAAAGTGTGAAATGGAATTATCTTTGAGACAAATTCACAGCAATTATCATCAAGTTTACTCAATAACAGAACAGTTGCTGGATTTTTCAAAGTGGAAGTTACCGTCTCAATTTCTTTGTCAGATAAGAAATGTTTTTTGCAGCCATCAACCACACTTTCTCCAGATTTGTCTACATCAGTAGTTGTCAAGGTAACGCAACTATGTGATGAAGTAGAGACAATTTTGGCTTCGGGTGAGTTTTGATTCAGTTTATGGCCATACATAGTTACCTCCCCTGATATAACAGACATCATAACTCTGCCTTGGAAACTGATTGTTTGTTGTTGGTCCAGAGTTACAACTACACCTCTCTTTACCTTTATACATCTGAAATATCAAACAAAACATAATTATATTAACATTGTAACTTCTTAAATAATAACCCATAATTATGGTGTTTTTCGCGATTTTCATAGCATTAAAAATAAGGAATCAATCTTCACTATCGTTCACAGATAGAAAAGAATCAGGCTCGCATTACGTTTCATTTACAATTTTAACCACTATTTATATTATTTATAAGATAAACAGTGTAAATGTTTTAGAAAACCACAACGCACAAACACTACATAAAATATAACAGGAGATTTTTGTAAGAAGGATACCTTAGTTCAGTTGTTTGAGAGTCTTCAGAAATATTTTTGGTGTTACATCTTAGAAGATCTGAACTCCTTCTGGCTATTCTATGTTCAGATTTTTGTGATTCTGATGGTGGTGGTTCTTTTATAGGGACGATATTCTTGCACTGTTTTGAGCTATGAAAATCAACCTCAGAGAGTTCTGAATTGCTTGACCGATCTGAACTTTGTCGTCTTTGATTCCTTTTACCATAGCTCCTTTCTTCCGACTTGGATCGGCATTGAGATTTGGCATCTGCCGAGATATCTTTATGGAGTTCCTCAAGTTTTCTTTTTCTGGAATCAGAATGTCTTCTCTTCTTCGATTTATCAATTCCATCTTCACTGTCAACATTTTTTAATTTATGTATCTTGTTGCTATCTTTTTTCACTTCAGAAGGAATTATTTTTGAGCTCTTTGGAGACCTTTTGTTTTTTGTAGTATGTGTTAAATCAACATCTCCATCATTAATACCAAATTCTTCAGCTTTTGCTGATTGCCGTTTTGTCTTCCTCTTTGGTGTAAGTCTTGTTTGGTAATCTTTGGTATAGAACTTTCCAGGTTTCGTCTTCTTTTGTTTTGCTTTAGAAATATTTGCAGCATCATCTGATTTACTGGAATGAGTGCCTCCTTCATCAGAGCAGTCATGAACAAAAACTTCAAGCTTTGCTTTCTTGCTTCCCGTTTTCATTTTACACAGCTCTGTTCTTTTGCCTCAGTAGCCTGGATAAATACCCCAAAAGAAACAATAAAACAACATAGAAACTTGAAACAAATGCACATGCTCTGCTTTTTCACTAGCCAGATACTTTCCATTGATGATTGATTGATTGATTGGCGCATTACACTGTACTTATACCGTTATTTCACTCCCATGACGGTGTTCCAGCCCAATGGGTGAAGAAACCCCATAACAAAGCGGCCACCTGGTGAACTGAATCCCGTTCAAAGGGGTGACCTA
>JAVFBZ010138335.1:7242-17775 GCA_032466195.1 Katharina tunicata
ATCTTGTGCTGGCCATTGCAAGGCGGAGGATGGAGAGGGGTCGGGAATCTTTTAGTTTACCCTCTATAAGCCACTACAAGGCTCCTCATTTTCTAAGTTCCCTTAACATCTTGTGCTGGCCATTGCAAGGCGGAGGATGGAGAGGGGTCGGGAATCTTTTAGTTTACCCTCTATAAGCCACTACAAGGCTCCTCATTTTCTAAGTTCCCTCAACAAAATTATGCTTTTTACGAAACGTAGTTGCAGTTATTTCACTCATATAACGAAATGAGAGATGTCAAATAGGTGAAGAAACCACCCTTAACGACACTGGCAACACACAAGACATCAGATGACATGTACAGGACGGAACACAGGACACTACAACAAATAATTGGCTTCATTATGACCCTTAGCAGTGAGAGACCAGCCCACAGAAAGCTCCCGTCAGTCACCCACGCCTTTTTACCATACTGTGTAGCCTATGTTACACTAAATATAAAATGCGCTGTTATCGAACGTTGTTGTTCGCTGTATATGAGCTCTGGACACCTTTTGAAAACCCGACGAGCATTTACAGGCGGAATTCTATAGATGGTCGACCAAATCTATAGTAAAGGTCATTCTGTGGTTTAGATCAAACTCAGAGGTATAGTCAGTCCAGGGTGCGCCTAAAACTATCCCCTTCTGAGCGATTCTAGCCAGTGTATACCCACTGACCATCTGTTACCTTCCTTCACATCTGTGCCGTGTTTCCCCTACATAATATCCCACGGGTTTTAACAAGGAGCGGTGCTATACTTTATCGTTGCATTGCGCTGCACTTATTATATGGAAGACCAAATAGGTCAAATCTAAAGAGCTGAGGACTTTTTTATTTCATAAATTTAATATACCACCAGGTTTGATCGAAGTTGAAAAATCAGAAGACAAAAGATGTTGGATAGTCAAAATCTTATTGAACTGACGTGCTGGGTTCAAATGATTGATGGAATGATTCATAAATCACCGTTCTTGATTGCTAACATACAGTATATTTTGATATTCTAAGCACGATCTTGAGTAGCGGTGTTATGTTGTTGTTTTATACACCCCAGTAAAACCGACTCCAGTGCGCATTAGCCCTGGCAAACCGGATGTTTTCTCAGCCGTTTTGCTTTTGCTTGATAATTTGCGGTTTTAATACATGTGCATAATCCTATTTATTTATTTGGTTATTTAACGTCGTACTCAAGGGTATTACACTTTCATGACTACTTTTGAGTTGACGGTGTATGTTGGAAAATAGCCTGAAGAAAGAAACCGCGGCCACCGGAAAACTTATCATACCTACAGTGAACTGGGAGATTCGAACCTAAACCGGGTACAGCGAAAGTGGAATCAGCAGTCCAACGCTCAACATCGAAATTAACGAATTCTCTTCTCCTTGTCAGTTCTAGATATAACGTGACGAATACGATACTGAACTTTTAAATACGATTTTACGCTTTCAAAGACATACTGTCTTCACTATCTGGCAACTGCGTTCTGTGTTGTAAAAACAAACTTATATATTTTTTACATGCAAAGACACGTTTACAAATGTGAATTGCTTCGGACCAATTTTCGGAACAGTTGGCAGCATGGTCTTGCATACAAGTCAGTAGAGCTGTATCATGTTGGACGAACGATATCCTAACATATAACTTTTTTACAATACTGACCAACATTTGTAAACGTTAAATAATCATTTGGAAGTATTTGTATTCTAGTGACGTTAGACAATAGTTCAGTGATAAACAGCAAACAGCTTTCCACTGCTGTATAAATAGCTTTCCACTGCTATATAAATAGCTTAAAGGTATACCTATTTGCATACGCCTGTGCACTTTGATATTTAGGCCATCGAGTCTGCTTAAGTAGACCACTACCTTAGATTTGGTGTTTCTTGTGTCTTTGCTGCAATAAGCTATCAACAGATATCTTATTGAAAAAAATGATATATGCTTGCCTCAACATAGATAAACGGCAATGTACGAGTTCTAAATCACAGCCACAAAGTTTATGCTGTGTATTACGGCCTGCTAATTACATACACAGTAGACAATATTCTTGTCTTGTTAAGGGATATTAACTGCAAAAAGCAATAGAGGAATTTGCCATATCTCGATCGTGAAAATTATTTTTCTTACTTAGGAATATTTTTTGTATTGGTGTTTAGCGTCGTACTCAAGTGTATTTTACTTATATCTGGACTTAAGAAGCCTCGTAAAAAACCACCACGCGATCTCCGCAGCCACCGGAAAAGTAATACTAGAGGAATCTTTGTAGCATAAATTTACCTTTATAACCATATATATTGTCTGTTCGTGAAAAGCCGGCTATGGAATATCCCGCTTGTGCTTTAATTCAAGGAATATATTTTAAAGCGTTAAGGTTATTTTGTTACAGTGCATGTTAGGCTCTTGGCCTTCACATCGGTGAGAGTAAGGCACCTAAATTGATTGCCCGGTTGATTGATAGTACGCCGTACTTAATGTTATTTCGCTCAGATGGCTAGATGCCAGCCCAATGGGTGAAAGAAACAAACCTTAAGGCCACTGGCCTCAGAGAAGACCACCGATTATGGCCTGAAGTCAGTTAATTAGCATTTTGTAAATTTTCGTTTGTCGACCTTCATAAATTTGCGACTCATAGTCATGTGATATTGATAGACCTACATCTCAGTATAATGATTATTGAAATAAAAGAATATACCGTAAGTTTACAGTGGATAGATAGGTCAACGCCATTTGACATCGCGCGTCAATCAAAATTAAGCTACAGTATAGAAATGGGTGGATGCAGTGATCACCTCTCTCGTTAATGTTTAGAAAACCTTTGACAGTCATTTCTTCAGAATTAAACACAAATTCTTGAAATGTTCCAGTGTGACTAGGGATACTTTGTGATTTATCTGGGTGAATAATGAACCCTACATTCTGAAACAATTTTACGGATCCTTTGACGTTATTCTTACATTCTTCAAATGTGTCCCCCAGAACTTAAGAATCATCAATATAATCAACATTTTCATTACCTTGTTTACGCAGGTTGGAAAACAGAGGTTTTAATAAATTTGTAAAAATTCGGGGAAAGCAAACTAAACCATTCGGAAGGCAGGTAAATTGGAATAAATTCCCTTTCCACTAATCTCAAATAGTTCCCGTGTAAAGAAGCCATTGGCACAGTATAATAACCGTCTTTCAAATCCACTGACGCAATGTCAACATTTGTTTTCATCAATTTTACTGCCAATTGTTAATTTAGCATTTTGAAGTGATAATATTCAACAAAACTGTTAACATGTTTCAGATTCAATATCAGCCTATAAGAACCATCCTTTTTTTGCTCTAATAAAAATATTTGACAACATTTGACCCTTACAAGGCCTGACAAGTTCAATTGTCAGTTTATAATATAGCTTGTTCATTTCTTCATAAATACTGGGGTTTTTTTCAACTGGATTAAATATGATTTATTTGGCATTTGAATTTGAACTGGTATTATATTGCTATATAACTACTCCTGACACTAACTCCAATACCTGTTTGTTAGATGTTCATTTTTGCCATTGCCACAGGAAAGCTTCCAATCTATCTGCCTTAACTTCCGATACAGGTGTTAATTGAATATTGTGAGAATTACCTATAGACATAGGGTAGGTCATCACATCTTCATATTTCAACTCTTGAGTTTGGCTGGTTTGTAGTACCAGTAGCTCTGCCCTGCGCTCGGCCCTAGAAAATACCCTCTGTAGTAGCATCTACCTCGCCCACGACGAGGGTAGCCATAATGTTGCCCCATACCTCAATCGGTTGCAACGTCGACCAGTCCCACGACGGCCACTTCTGTAAACAGAGCCTCTATACCCATATAAGGCCGTAGTTGTAATTTTATTTGATTTTTCAATGTCTTCTGGCTTTTAAGTGTCATTGCCACCAAATAATTTGTAATTGTGGGGGTACTGAAGAAGCCAATAAACAGGCATATTCTGCTTTTAAATCATATTTCATACATTGTTTTGTTCTCTTTTCATAGCATTTGCATTAGCAGTATATATTTTTGTATAAATGTAGAGAAAGAAAATTTTGCTTGCCTCCATTGGGATTCGAACTCGGGTCAGTAAGTACGTGCAATACTTTTTGTGGTACTGAAGATATGTAAAGCATTAAAATACCAAAACTTTACGGAAGCTGGTTATAATTATTTTCTTAACCGCATTAGAACTTAAAACCGAGACAACTCGAAACTTATATTAATTTTATTGTTTATTACATTACTCAAGTGCGATGCACCAAGGTTTACCAAATGTCGTAACCATCGACGAAAAAAGATCCGCGATACACGGATATCACGTGCGGTGTGATGCGGTGCATCTCTGATAATGCCACTTGGAACGTGTAAAAACAATAGCCACATTTGCAGACGATTAATGTCTTTACCCTTTAGGGGTCCAGACTTCACATCCGTTTGCATGTGTTGTTTTTTGGAAAGTTGATATCAGCAGCAATCTTTTACGTGTTTGAACTCAATGACATATGTTAAGGAACGAGATCCCATATAGATACGAACAGGATAGTTTAGATCTTCCTCCAATTTTAATCTTAAGAGAACTAAACAGTTTTTCCACGTATTCGCGATAAGAACATTTGAATCAGAAACTGATCCGGGTAGTCAGGTAATAATTTTCGAATTACACAAAGGACTTCCAACGTTATATTGCGAGACATTCATTCAGGTGCATGCAGTACATATTTCAAATAGAAAGAAAGTTTTTGAAATGCTAAGCCTCGGAATTTATCACATTTTTATTTTTTTTTTTTTTTCTTTATCATCTTCAAGATTGATAGAAGTATTAGTTCGACTTTACCATTAACCCTACACATTCGCTTCAATGTTAACATCTAAAACGTCTTGATCATACAGGATGATTGTCCTGTCCTTAAGCTCTTCTGGTGCGCCGTTTCCAAAAATATGTCGCTAAACCCGGAAATGTTACGTATTTTGTATGAAATCCAATTGCCCAATCAATTTTCTGTGGATAGTATTATAGCTGATTGATTTTAAAAAATTCAGGCTAATTTCAGTTTCTCCTTTTTATTAACAGTAGAGGCGTGCGTTGTGAATTCCATATTTTAATAACTGCAATAAAGCATGGCCTAGCAATTGAAGAACGATCGTGCCTTTTTTCCCGCCGAACATGCTGGTTCGGACTGGCAGAATACCAGTATTTTGTTTCAAGCTATAGCAATGTCTTCAAAACGGTGTGAGCTACTAGTGTTGACCAGGATGCATGGCCCTAGGATAGGTTTGATATTGGAATGGATTTGATCCCGATATAGTTCACTATTGTCGGTGCATGGTGGAAAACAGGATATCCGTTTCCACCATAAAGCTTTCTGTATAAACACAATTAATTTGGAAGGGAATTCACCAGTCCAGCGCTCAGCCATTGACGCAGCGAAGTCAACAAGTATTTCCTTGAATCCATAAATCTTAAACAAATTTTCAGCCTTAGATTTTTATAAAAAATAAATCTTTGAATGCCAAATAAATCAGTTTTGAGTTTCACATACAATCAGGTATTTAGTTTCACATTAGCTTATGAATCTCCGTAATTGTGGTTTAAAAATGAAATTATTTTAACTTGCGAATATAGCCATAAAGCCTTGCCAGGCACTTTCTCATGTTCAACGAATTATGATTTCCTGGATTTTAACAAGATTCAAAGAGTGTTCATAGTTTAAAACATTTATGTTGAAATAAAAAATATCATTGTGTACAAAAGGCTTATACGAGCCAGGAGAAATCTTGTCATAATTCGAATTGAACTATAAGGAGGGCGGCCATTTTCCTTCCTTTTCCTCATACTAGTATGTTTTTACAGCGTCTATGATCCTACCTCGGTGAATAACCCTATATGTAACGAGTCAACAGTTTGAATCTTGTAAGGTGCGGGACTCACGGTTGACTTGAAGTTACGTCGGTACTGCAAAGCTTGGCCCAGATTTGACAGCAAATTTACAAATCCTCAATTAAACATTTCGGTAGAATATTAACTTTTTAGTCCTTTTTATTGTTATTCTAAAAGAATAACCTATCCTACAAATGTGGGGACGATATTAACGTAACATTATCGATAAATCATGTGATTCTGTGATAACACAAAACACCTAATCTTAGGGTGTGTATGTGGCTTTAATCATTTGTGACAGACACTAATGATATTATACTAAAATAGGCTCGTACCTTTATCCAGATGGAGAAAAATTCCAGCACTAATGTTATGACAGGCCATCCTTGTTGTTGTTGTAATACTGTTTTCGTAAAAAAAGTGCGCTGGTGAATGAATCGTCTAAATTTAACTACCAAATTATTTAAAATTAAACAGAGAAAAAAGTTGTTAAAGGGCCAAATCAATTTGAAGTCCGTAAAAGTCAGAGATAAATAGATAAAATGGCGAAGCAGTGCCCTTCAACCACTTGTTAACTTACTCGCTACAAAAAGCAAAGAGGGATAACACTTTCTAGGTGAACATCCAATACCTTAGAGTCAAAGACTCGACGATAGGGAGAATGATTTGATTCTCTGTTTTAGAATGTGATGATACGACCATATTATAAGGTCACATGTCCAACCTCCCTAACCTTGGCATACTAAAACAGGCTCGTACCTTTCTCGGGATTGAGAAGAATACGAACACTTATGTAATGACAAGCCATTTTGTTGTTGTCGTAGAACTGTTTCAGCAAAAAAGTGCGCTAGCGAATAAATCATCTAAATTTTATTACCAAATGATTTAAAAATAAACAGAGAAAAAAAAATGGTCACAGGGAATATTCAATTTGAAGTCTGTAAAAGGCAGGCAAACCCAGATACATGCGTGAAGCAGTGCCATGTAATAAGCTAGGAAACTTACTCGCCATGAACAGCAGAGAGGGATAATTCTTTCTAGGTGAAC
Source organism: Katharina tunicata (assembly GCA_032466195.1). Taxonomy (NCBI): domain Eukaryota; kingdom Metazoa; phylum Mollusca; class Polyplacophora; order Chitonida; family Mopaliidae; genus Katharina; species Katharina tunicata. The sequence goes on from JAVFBZ010138335.1 coordinate 14,204, forward strand.
AACAAGATGGCCAGTCAAATACCTTAGAGTCAAAGACTCGACGGTAGGAAATGATTTGATTCTATATTTTAGAAAGTCCTCTTTGGTTTTTAATTGTCTACGTGTCTAGGCTTTCCCCTTTTTTGAAGTCTGTCTGATGCACTTAACTGGTTAACTTATAAAGCGATGATCACGCCAATGAAATAAAAAATCCCGCCATGTTAGACGTGTGAGACAGGCCAATCGTGATACTAAACCCCTGTAGCTTAAATAAACGGGGAGTCTTATATTGTAGCAAAACCTCAGACAGTCTATTTTAAACGCAAAGTTTTTTCCGTTGTCAAGAGAGGTGTACTGATAGGCTATTTATATCTTACAGTCGCCCTATTGACATGGTCTACTTGTGATGATATGCAGGCTGATGTAGAGTAAGATGTCTGTAATCTGAATTTTGAACTCCACTTAACCGTTTAAAGACTTAAAATCTCGGAACAAAAACAAAGATCGTTTGTTCGAAATAAATTCCATTTAAATTCACGTTGATAGCAGTAAATGATACGGCGTAATTACTGAATATTTAGTACTATATCTACGTCTGTGTGGCTTGTTAATTTTAATCTGATAAATCTAAGAGAATATACTCCCTCGCGTATAAGATAAAATCAGTTTTGATAATGAGCTTAAATAAGTTATTCATTCAAACTTTTAGTTTAAAAAATAAAAAAATCTTTGTACATTTGATCTTTACATGTTGTGTTAAGGTCAGGTGATTTAATTTCGCCCTATATCTTTGATCACATATAATGTATGGTGGTCACGTACAAACGGCAGTAAAAACTGCATCAAAAATGCGCAACTTCTCTACATTTTACCAAACGATAGCATGTTTGGTATCTGTTATTCTCATTAAGGAACTTACTACATAGAGCACAGTTAACTTTCATCTTTCAGGGTGTTTTTTTTTTTAGTAACCAGCAGATTTTAATCCAGGTTATAACTATTTTTTTTTATTCGTAAAAAAACAACGGATTTACTCCAGTTACAGGTCATGGAATCACTATATACAACATACTTAACAACAATGACTTAATATATATAAACAATAAACAATTACACATTAAAGAAATAAACATGCATATAAACGATGACTAGGTGTGTATTAAAGAATTTAACAATTATAGACAATAATATCGGCGATTTCACGGGTTACAGCACAGCTCTGTTAAGATTAGCTTCTTGAAAACAGATTTAGAGCCAAAAATGTCAATTTTGTTGTAAATATTAAAACTGTTTTAAATGTTTAAAACCCGTGGTAAAAATGCGTGTTTTCTCAATTTCTTAATTCTTGAGAACGGAACTTTAAAAAGACTTGGTTCACTGAGCCGCCTTGCCGGTACATTGAAAGGTATTTGTTGTAAAAGATATATAGGTACAATAAATATCGAATTTAAGATGCCATGTAAAAACACAAGGTCTAAAAGGTTTATAATATTACGGCGGATGGCTAAAGGAGGTGAATTCAAATGTTTACCTAAATCATAATATTTAGAATATTTGTATGTAACATCCTGTTTTAAATGCAAATTAATTCAATAAAACATCGCTGGACCCTTTCAATTATACCTATATGAAATGATGTACATGTATATGAGCACCAAACAACAGAACAGTATTCTAATTGGCTTTTTACAAGATATGTACAAAGATTTAAGACATTCAATAGATTTAAAATATTTGCATGGCCGATAGATACAACCTAAAAGCTTCATTGATTTAGAAGCAACCTTCTGTATGTGCATGACTGGTAAACTTTAAATCATGTGATAAAAGGTAATTTATTTCAGAAACTCTGCCTAGCTGTATACCATTCAATATATAATCGTGTTGTCAGATTTTGTTTTGTTTGAGAAAGTTATGCATGAGCATTTGCCTTGGTGAAACTCAGTCATCCAAGTGGAACACCAATTGCAGAAAGAGTTCATATTCTCTTGAAAACGGACACAGCTTTAGAAAGAGTTAATTTTTGTGAACACTTTAGGGTCGCCCGTATACAGCAGTATATTACAGTGTTTGACAGAGCCAGACATGTCATTTACGAATAATAAAAAAACAGGAGCGGTCAAAGGTGGACCCTTGAGGTACACCCGATAGCACAGGAATAGCTGATAACGTGCACCCGGAGATAATGACTTAAAATGTAAGATAACATAACTTAAACGATATAGCTAGAAATACTGTGTTATTTTTTTAAATTAAAATCAAGCTTTTGGAGGGAAAATGTTTTTTTGTTATCAAGATTTAAAGCTTAAGCCTTAGATAAAGAAATTGACCTAAGAAAAAAACGGTTAAAAATCTAGATCACAATGCTGCAACGGAAATAAACCAGAAGTTGTCACCTATAACGTCAAAAGTTTCTGTGAGTGTTTCAAATTCTATATGCCTCTAAAAGAAGAAACATGATTAATATAGAATATAAACTCTGTACTTTGTTTTAAAAGTTTAGTAATTGACATATGCCTAAACAATACTACGTGGAATATATAGAATATAAACTCTGTACTTTGTTTTAAAAGTTGAGAAATTGACATATGGCTTAACAATACTACGTGGAATATATAGAATATAAACTCTGTACTCCGTTTTAAAAGTTGAGAAATTGATATATGCCTAGACAATACTACGTGGAATATATAGAATATAAACTCTGTACTTCGTTTTAAAAGTTGAGAAATTTACGTAAGCCTAAACAAGACTGCCTGGAATATATAGAATTTAAACTATTTACTTCGTTTTAAAAGTTGAGAAACTGACGTAAGCCTAAACAAGACTGCCCGGAATATATAGACTATAAACTCTGTACTTTGTTTTAAAAGTTTAGTAATTGACATATGCCTAAACAATACTACGTGAAGTATAAAGAATATAAACTCTGTACTTCGTTTTAAAAGTTGAGTAATTGATATATGCCTATACAATACTACTTGGAATGTATAGAATATAAACTCTGTACTTTGTTTTAAAAGTTTAGTATTTGACATATGCCTAGACAATACTTCGTGGAATATATAGAATATAAACTCTGTACTTTGTTTTAGAAGTTGATAAATTTACGTAAGCCTAAACAGGACTGCCTGGAATATATATAATATAAACTCTGTACTTCGTTGTAAAAGTTGAGAAATTGACATATGTCTAAACAAGACTGCGTGGAATTTAAAGAATATAAATTCTGTACTTCGTTTTAAAAGTTGAGAATTTGACATATGCCTTAACAATACTACGTGGAATATAAAGAATATAAACTCTATACTTCGTTTTAAAAGTTGAGAAATTGACATATGCCTTAACAAGACTTTGTAGAATGTATAGAATATAAACTCTGTACTCCGTTTTAAAAGTTGAGAAATTGACATACATGTATGCCTAACAAATACTACGTATAATATATAAAATATAAACTCTATACTTCGTTTTAAAAGTTGAGAATTTGACATTTGCGTAAACAAGACTGCGTAGATTATATAGAATATATACTCTGTACTAAAGTTGAGAAATTAACGTAAGCCAAAACAATACTACGAGAAATATGTAGT
>JAVFBZ010138335.1:17875-44264 GCA_032466195.1 Katharina tunicata
TAAACAAGACTGCGTATATTATATAGAATATATACTCTGTACTAAAGTTGAGAAATTAACGTAAGCCAAAACAATACTACGAGAAATATGTAGTATATAAATTCTATACTTTGTTTTAAAAGTTGAGAAATTGACATAAGCCTAAACTACGTGGAATATATAGAATAAAAACTATATACTTCGTTTTAAAATTTGAGAAATTGACGTAGGCCTAAACAATACTACGTGGAATATATAGAATATAAACTCTGTAATTCGTTTTAAAATTTAAGAAACTGACATAAGCCTAAACAAGACTATGTTGAATATATATAATATAGAGTCTACACTTCATTTTAAAAGTTGAGAAATTGACATACGCCTTAACAATACTACGTGGAATATAAAGAATATAAACTCTATACTTCTTTTTAAAAGTTGAGAAATTGACATATGCCTTAACAAGACTGCGTAGAATGTATAGAATATAAACTCTGTACTCCGTTTTAATAGTTGAGAAATTGACATACATGTATGCCTAACCAATACTACGTATAATATATCAAATATAAACTGTATACTTCGTTTTAAAAGTTGAGAATTTGACATATGCGTAAACAAGACTGCGTATATTATATAGAATATATACTCTGTACTAAAGTTGAGAAATTAACGTAAGCCAAAACAATACCACGAGAAATATGTAGTATATAAATTCTATACTTTGTTTTAAAAGTTGAGAAATTGACATAAGCCTAAACTGCGTGGAATATATAGAATATAAACTCTATACTTCGTTTTAAAATTTTAGACATTGACGTAGGCCCAAACAAGACTACGTGGAATATATAGAATAAAAACTATATACTTCGTTTTAAAATTTGAGAATTTGCATAGGCCTAAACAATACTACGTGGAATATATAGAATATAAACTCTGTAATTCGTTTTAATATTTAAGAAACTGACATAAGCCTAAACAAGACTATGTTGAATATATAGAATATAGAGTCTACACTTCATTTTAAAAGTTGAGAAATTGACATATGCCTAAACAAGACTGCGCGGAATATGTAGAATATAAACTCTGTACTTCGTTTTAAAAGTTGAGAAATTGACGTAAGCCTAAACAATACCACGTGGAATTTAAAGAGCATAAACTCTATAGTTCGTTTTGGAAGTTGAGAAATTGACGTAAGCCTAAACAATACTACGTGGAATATATAGAATATAAACTCTATAGTTCGTTTTAAAAGTTGAGAAATTGACATATGCCTAAAAAAGACTGCGTGGAATATATGGAATATATATTTTATATATTTTTTTAAAAGATGAGCAACTGGCGTAAGCCCAAACAATATACTACGTGGAATATATATAGAATATAAACTCTTTACTTCGTTTTAAAAATTGAGAAATTGATGCAAGCCAAAACAATACTACTTGAAATATATAGAATATAAAGTCTACACATCGTTATAAAAGTTGGGAAACTGACGCAATCCTAAACAAGGCTTTGTGGAATATATGGAATAGAAACTCTATACTTCGTTTTAGAAGGCGAGAAACAGATACAAACCTACATGTACACAACACTACGTGGATTATCCAGGCTAAATACTAAATACTAAAAAAACTGACGCCATCATACACTGTGTGGAATATATAGAATGTAAACTCTATGCTTCAAGATGGAAGTTGAGAGACTGGCGTAAGCTTGCACAATACTATGCGGATTATATAGAATATATACTCTATACTTCGTTTTTGAAGTTGAGACACAGACGTAATCCTACCTAAGAATGTGTGGAATATATATAGTAGATTAAGAAGTTGAGAAGGCTTACATACATTTCTCTACTTTTAATTAGTTCGTTAAAAAACACAATTGTTTGCACCGTACCCATATGTATGGCATCTATCATTTGGAATCTTCTCATGCTGTTACATGTTAAATGATTTTTTCCAACCAAAAGTTCCAACTATACAAATTGTTTCGTGCCGCATAAAACTGGTTGTTAAGGTACTAGCTACTAAAGCTTATTTTCTATACGCACTCAAAAGTTCTGAATTTTGCACTATCACAGAATCTCATGAGAAATTGATAGTTTTCTCAAGTACAAGTTAGAGGCTTTCCAATAATTCCAACATCAAATTTGTAAGTTGAAGGAGAGTTTTATAATAACTTAAAAACTAAAAACTGAATTTTCTGTCAGAATATTATAAAGTGGATGTGTCAATCAGCTGTCATAACTGAGCCACCTTAAGATGTACCAACGCTACACCAAGTCAAACGTTAATTAGCCCCGCCCCCATCCACTATTCAAAATCTGAACTCATTCCATATAATGTAATGATCCCGGCGAGATCAAAAGCTTCACTTGAGGCATACGAGAAAAAATGGGCGGCCTTCCTTACGCTGAATTCGAATTATTGCATGATTTCTCCTGGCTATAACTAGCCTTGAACCAACTTAATAATTTTGATTTCAAAGTAATTGCTTTAGTTTATGCACAAACTTCAAAGTTGGTTAAAATCAAGGCAATCACAATTTGTTGTAAACCCTAATTTTTAGTGCGTATGTTACTTTAAGGTCAACACTACAGTTTAATATTTAATATACTTTTTTCAAAACAGTTTATCTGTTTTAAATTGTTTGGATGTTTTTTGCAAAAGAAATCGAGGTTTACTGGGTAGATACTTGTCTGTTAGGGTTTTCAATCTTACATGTTATTTAGCTAATACAATAAATGACCTTCGAAAGAAATTATTGTTGACGGCATTTTAAGTAATCATAATTAATTAAGTTTAATATATGTCATAAAGTAACTCGCATTAAGCTAAATATGGTTAATATACCCGTTAAAATAGGCTGAAAAAATCTGGTTTCATCCGAGTTTTGTTAACTATAATTCAAATCTTTGACGTATAGAAGAGCCAATTATTTCGTATTTACATATAACTTCTAAACCAAACTCAAGTACATCCTAAAAAAATATATATATACTTTAAATTTAGCTGATTGTCATTAATTAATGATTAATGATATTTATGATTAAAGGAAAGGAAACATGTATTTTTACCTTTATTTTTAATATTATGGTTGCTTACTCTACTTGGAATTTCCGGACAAATTTTGCTTTCTTTACATGTTCTAATAAATTAAAATACAACAAGCTATTTTTGTCTGGTAAAAAGAGATATACATCTAGCTAGTGAAATTACAAAAACATTCAAGACAATAAAGGCATTGATAAAAAAAATTCAGTTTTTAATGGTTGATTAGATTTTGCACAAATACAAATGTGTAAATAAGGAGAAAATAATACATCAAAAATAAAACAAGCCCCCGCTTCCCCGGGGAAAATCAGCAAAATGTCAATGTTTAAATTGTAACTAGAATTTGTTATCGTTACACTGTTTGTTTGATAATATATTACACAGGCATTCATGTAGTCATATTTTAAAGTCATTTATCAGTTCGCATGACACTTTTTGATATAATGTTGATACATTTTACAAAGAGCAAGTGAACACAAGACGCAGGACTTGTCCTTTAACTCTTTAAGAGTATACAATATAGCAGAAACTAACTAAGGATTTAGTACGTACTTGTACATGGTACGAATTGATAACGATTTTCTCAATTTGCAAATGGGAAAATGTATTTTTATTATTAGATTATTACGATTTTATCCCGTCGACTTAATAGTATTATTGTTCCTTGCCATTATATTATTATTTAACCCATCCGATAACTCACACCCAATAATAATTGCAAATTATTCTGACATAATGCCAAAGTGCCTTATCTTAAAATCAAGCTTAATAATTGTTTATTTAGTTTCTTACGAATTAAAGGGTCGTTTTTAAATAGCCATTATGTTATTAAACTACATTTATCAACACTATAATATGCCCTTGTTGATTTAAGGAATATAAGAAAAGTTTCCGGTGCCTGATGTGGATATTGCGGGTGTTGTCTGTTTTTAATAAATAAATAAATAATATGACAGTTTATCTGTAGTTTGCAGTTGGTTTGATTCATCATTTTATGTAAAACTACGTGTATATTTATATATATTTTTCAAAATATAAATGAAGAGAAAGAAATTTTTTCTTGCCTCCACCGGTATTCGAGTTCGGGTCCCTGGCTAGCAGGGACAGCTCTCTAACCGATTGAGCTACATACAGACTCACGGTAGAACGAACAAATTTTTTATCCAAGTAAAGGCTGCGAATCTTTCTCTCTTTTTTTGTCAAGAGCATCCACACTGGTACAGTGATATCGACTAATTAAAACCAATAAATCATCTCATATTCTAGATCAATTCTCAGAGACAAGTTTCTATATAGATCTGAATATCGAGTTGTTCTGTATAACATATAAAAGCTCATCTCGAGAAAAGACACTAGATGCAACATGTAAATTGTGAAAATAATTATTTGACGAATATGTAATACAGATAGATATTTACGTATGTGTAACGAATCCCGGTGGAGGCAGGCAAAATTTTCTTTGTCTACATTTGTAAACACTTAACAATAGAATGTATTTTGCAACTTTTTTATCAAACTATAATTCCAATTTTGACATACGGTTGTGAAGAATGGGGCTTCGAAAACTGCCGTATTTTGGACTCTTTTCATTGTAAACCAATTCTAAACCTTCGTTCGTCAACTTCAAGCTACGTGGTGTTGGGAGAATTGGGTAGATTACCTGTAAGTTATACTATTCAAATTCATTTAATCAAATTCTGGACAAAATTACATAATTTTAGAAATAACAAAATTGCAAATAACTTATATCAGAAAATGATTCAAGAATTTTCAATTGCAGAAAATAAAAATAAATTTCTTTGGTTAAATACTGTGGAATAAAAATGATTTTGGATAGTACTGGTTTCAGCTATTTATTTGATGATAACTTTGAAATCGACATATTTTTAAATATTTTAAATGTTCGTATGAGGTATCAGTTTTTACAGTTGTGGATGAGTGTTGTCAACAATTCTTTTAAAGCAACATTTTATAAAAAAAAAAAAAACAGAATTTAAAACCGAACTTTACCTTCATCAATTGCCATTTGATGAGGCAAAATGGCTGTTAAGATTTCGAACATCTTATCACCACTTACTTACCTGTAGAAACTGGTCGATGGTCAAACACTCCCAGAAACCAGCGTATGTGTAAATTGTGTAGTAAGCACATTACTTTATGTGAACACTTTAAAGAACACAGAGTTCGCTTTTTATCTATGTTTTGCTATGTTAAACCCACTATGTTTAAAAAACGCAATTTATTTCAAAGCAATAATTATGTGACACAACGAAAACTGTCAAAATTTGTTAAACTATGTATGCAAGTAACTGCCATCTGATTTATATTGTGTTAAATGTTCAGTTGCTCTTATGCCATGTCTATGGCCAGAGTCGAATAAAGCTTACTTATATACTTACTTACTTACTATCTGTACACAAAAATGTATTAACATTCAGATCTATCTAGAAACTTGTCTTTGAGAATTTATCTAGAAGATGAGCTGATTTATCGGTTTTAATTAGTCGATATCCCTGTGCCTTTGTGATTACTTATGACCAAAAAATATTTGTTTTTAACGTGAATCAATCGTATGTCTGGATAAATAATTCAGAAAGACTCAGTTTAAAGTCAATCTTTTGTCATTATCACTATCACAAGTAGATTAATGATGATAAAATAAATTGCGGCAATTGTGTGTTCACAGAGGATAATTCTGTGTTGTTTTCTTTTGTTCGCAATTAGGTTTCAAATAATAATTAAAAAAATGTGAAGCGAATCTTTAAAAAAAAAACCTTCTCGTATAAATATTTGAGCCAAAGTGTACCAGTAACTATAAGTATGCGCCAACAGGTACAGGAATCTCAAGTTCAAATAGTTTGCTATTTTCTAATCGAATGAGTTAATTTTGGCAGTGTTAGCAAGAAAACACTCACGATATATGAATAGCTGATCTCTTTGTTAAGCCAGCGTGTCTCCTGGGGATTGGACGGAAACTAGGTGAAAAACTTCAAACCCTTGTTTGCATTATCGGTTAGATATACAATACCACACTCCTTATTTCGTCCCTCGACTGGTAATCCAAAAAATGCGACAAAACACTTAGTTAGGTCGTTTGGTATCCGTGCTCTGTTTGCCCTCTACTTGCTTGACATTTTGATTGGCTTCCTACCAGACATTTATATCCGGAACTGGGAATGCCGATATTTGAGATCTAAACCAATGAAATAACTACCTAATCCTAGTTCCGCTAATCTTAGGCCCTCCACAGATGTGTCAAATGGTTTAGTGGTAAAAATAGCCGGATGTATATATTTAAAGTAACCCCAGTTATGTAAATGACTTCGTGTGATTGTTTGTCTCAACTGAGGAACGTCCATTCTTTCAATTGCTTTCATAATATTTGGCATGAGGAATCTTAAATAGCACAGGACTTGTTTGCCGACAGCTGGAATAATTTCAGAATATTGACGAAAATATAACCTTGTTTGCGTCTTCCATACGGTGAAACAATTTGGGGAAAAGTGACGTATAAAGTACAGTATTGTCAAGTAAAATTTAACATAACTAAACAGTTGAATATATTGCATTCCAATCTCGTAAAATACATAACCTTTGTTTCTCACTTCTAATGTATCAACGTTGATGTATTATATTTATTTATTATCAATTATTTATTTATTTATTTATTTATTTATTTTATCATTCATGTCTTGCAGTGATTTTACGGCTGAGAAGTTTTCTGTGCAATTGTCCTTGATTCTGTGGAGATCGTATGACAGTATTGTAAGTTAATTGACGGTATTTTGCAATGGCACGTTTAATTTAGAATAATTTGAAATATCATACAAGTAAAGTAGGAGAATGAATTCATGACTACGACAGAATGACTCTCCAGTTTTGTATTGGAAAATACCGCTCCTATGGGTGATGATGTATACCTGGTTACGCTAGACAGCTTTTCGTGAGTGGCGGACCGCACCCCATTCGTGTCACAAACCGCGGATAATCAGACTAGCTTTTATTGCGGCTTCGCTATCAGCTTTGCACCGAATAACCTCTTAGTCCATAGATTCACACCACATGCTTAACCGGGACATGTACGACTTGCTCGAATGTACAGTATACAGCCGTTACCTCTGTACTTTATACCTATTTTGCCTTATACATTATATACCTTTCTTAATCTAACCGACTATAACCTGGATTGACGATATTCGGCTATAAAAGCGTGTCGTCGTTGCACATATCGATATATTAGCCATAACCATGCGCGCTAATTCATACCAATATCCATAGATAATATTAACTGGTAGTAAGACAAATATGTTATAGTTGTGTTATTTTTTTTTTTTTATTTGCATTTTGTACAGGTTAATACAAGAAATCTAAATGCACGAATCCTGACCAACATGTCAAGCTGTGACACATAACCCTCTTCTATGTTACCTAACCAAAATACCTAGAAAGGCTTTTATCATAATTGCAACCGCATAAAAAAAGGTTCTCTAAAAACCGTAACAATTTTATCAGTTCTATTTTCAAACTTTTCAGGTAACACTTGAATCGTTAAGAAAGTTTTATTTCCAAGTCTGAGAAGGAGCAAAAAGGTCGATTCAGGATCAAGTAGCTTAGTGTTTGTTTTTTTGTAGAAAACATTTGATGATAAAATTTACGGAGCAATGAGATTTAGAAGGCCGGATAGCTGAGTGGTCTAGGTGGCCGGCATTTACTGCTGGCGATTCGTTGCCTGACTCAAGGTTTCGTGGTTTCGAGCCACACAAGGGTCTCACTCAACCTGCAAATTATTTTATGAACTAGAGTATGTTCAATCTAAGAGAGTGTTATCCAAAAAAAAACGTAAATACTGTTTACTGAGGAAGCACACAAGTACAATGCGGAAGTTAAAAAGTAGTAACTAAACCGTATTGTTTTCCTAATGGTCACTTCAATTGACGTCTAGGCCTACCAGAAAAAAACAAGAAATCTGTATTATTACATTTGTAATAATGGCAGAATGCGATAATCTTTTAATTCTAGACAAACACGTTATGTACCTGGTTGAGCAGTAAACAGGAAGTGGGAAAGCTAAACTTATTACGTATTTCCGATGCATCAAGTAGAAATTGTATTCACTACGTGTTCCACGTCATCAGGTTACATGTTCTGACGTCTACTGTGCATATGTGTAAATAGACCTGCATCGCGTCAATAATTTGGCTGACGATATCCTTCAGACTTCTACTTCTAGAGCCATGTATCTTACGTTTTGGAGTATACAACTCAGCTTGTCTCAAGCAACAGACAGTAACATCCCATCCAATGAAGAAGCTGTTGTCCTAGCCCATGTAAGGCTAGGCTCGATTTGCGCTCGACATCCGTAATTGCGCTATCATGAAAATGATACTGCCCCATATTAACACTGAGGATAATGATTGGTGGGTTGATAGTAGCATACATATATTATGTTAACCTCAGGCAAATAAATGCAACGTCAGCAATTTCCTTTAGCTTATTGAAGTTTAATCTGGTTCCTGCCTTAACATAGCGCTCTTAACGAATGGACTAACAGACAGACAGACAGACAAAAGGACAGTTGTGTACTGTCAGATCACTATTAAAATAAAAATCCTATGACACATGGGTGTGTCTACTTTTGAAAACCCAGCTCCTCTTTGGGCATTATTTATTCAACAGATTTGAATGTTTATAAAAATTTATGAAATATTATTGCGTAGTGTGAACATAACCGTTTCTATTAATCAGACTTAAAATGTAGGCAATAAAATCAGCTGTAGATTTATTCACTGTAAAAGAGTACCTCCCACTTATTTACCCACCTCCCTATAATTTGCAGTTTCAAATCCTACGCAATTGGAACTAACACATAGTTGATATGTACAATCGTCTACGAGCGTATTTTTTTATCTTTGTCGTTTCGCTTCGATAACTATTTTACTATACACCCTAAGGTTGGTATTTTGGGGTTAGCCTGTCTAGTTTAAAAAATATATATAAATCTTTGAAACCTGTTTACATTCGCTGAATAACTGGTAATATATTTGACAGCTTATTTTAGGATTTTAAAAACCGTGAGGTATTAGTCATACCTGATGTTATGGAGGTTGGGGGCGGTTTTTTTTTTGTTTTTTTTAATCAGGCATACTTTGCGTCTAATACACTTTTATTCATATGTTATAATATTAAATTTTATCAGGATTCAAAAGATAACATATGTGTATTCATTTGAGACGTTTAGCGGGCGAAAATTTAACTTTCAGATTTAAAGGGTTTGGCAAAATGCGCTACTGGTAGTGGGAGCTGACGAATTGAACTGCCGAACGCACGTGATGCATTTTCCGGTCAGACGCTCTGTACACTTGGGCTGGTTTAAGTAGCTGTGCTGTGGCGGTTTGTGGCGAGTTTCTCCCCGATTTCTTAATGAAATCAGTAGATCTGAGCAGGAGTAAGACGAGCGTGGGCTGAGTGAGATAGGAGTCAGCTGTTTACACAATGAAGCAGGTAGGCCTGTAAACTACACTACTCAGCGTTTTCTCAATCGTATTTATTTTATCCCCTTTGAATATTTTTAACAGTAGCCCCGATTTAAAAACATATCCGTGTCTATTTAATGCAGTCTCCGACCTCGGGGCTATTTATTGTATCTTTGCTGTACCTTAATGTTTCTGGATTTTTTTGTCGCTCTTTTGTCAATTGAATGTACTAAGGAATTATCTGACAAATAATCTGAATTTCTTTACACACATTTCTTAACAATTGCGTTTTAGGCTATTTTTAAATGAAACATAAGCAATTTCGACTAAAAACATTTTTTTTTATATTTATTTTATTTTACGAACGTGTGTAATTTTTCATATTATATCTTTGCTACCTGGGTCAAATATAATTTAGTAAGCTATTTTTTATAGTTAATTTCATTTAAATGTAAGTCTGAATTTATGGTGAGTTATAAACCCTCGTGCTTTTAGTAGTATCGATGTCTAACCGGCCTGGACTTTGTCACTGGTTAAGCGTGGAGTTACATTTTTCTACCTCACATGACTACTATTATAGAGATATGTTAAATATAAAGTCGCCATTGAATATACACCGGTATGATATTTTTAGAAAACTATTTCAAATGTAATATATGCAAGTGACTTGCAAATCCTTACCCGGATTATATTTATACAATGCTCAACATTAGTATCGATTTCTGACGTTAGAATTACCTTTTAGCCTCTGTTCCTGCTGAGACTTGTATTAAGATGTACGTACATGTAGTTTGATATGTAATAAATATGACTCGCATTGATGTTATACTTAGATAAATCATTATGATGCAACATGCAACAGGGTTTTATAATCGATTTATTCTATATGTAGTATAGTGTTGTGGGTAGTTGGATTGGAGGGAGCCGTGTGCGCCGTGATTCTGTCTGAGCTAAGTTGCCATTAGGAGGCCAATTTGTTGTGGTGTCCTGTGTTTGTCCTGTAACTGCAACGTGGCGTCTTCTGTGTTGGCAGCGTCGTTTAGGGTGGTGTCCTCCACCGATTGGGCGAGCTCACCGTCGTGTGAGTGAAACAACCTTAAGTATGGCGTCAAACCCCAATCAAACAAACAAACAAATATATGTGTCTTTCTGCGTACACATTCCTGTAACACACAGACGAAGATTAGCATGTATAACTCGGATACGTATATTTCTTGACAAACACCGGAATTCAACAAGGATCTCCAGCGATAAGCTATACATAGAACAAGAATGATGTTATTCCGAAAACGAAAAATGAACAACGAACACATTGCCGTCATATTGGCACATCTTTATTTGAAGTAACATCATCTTTAAATTAGATGTAGAATTTATTAAAATATCATTGTTTCGACTCTTTACTTCATCTGATAATGGAAAAGTAAAGAGCTGAAAAAATATTGAGATCGAAATACTCTTGTGCAATGTACTGCGATGAAATGTTGAACACAATACGTGGATCACACTTGTTAATGGACTCAATTTGTTACAATATTGTCGGCTTCGGTTTTAATTTCAATGTCCCCTTATTCCACCTCATATCAAACTCCGTCGAAAACTAATAAAATTAAAAAGATACCTCTTTTTATTATTTACTGTTAAGTTGATTCCTTTATACGTCCATCAATTCCACTACTACGTATGTCATAGATGTAAACAAAACATTTGTACAGTGTTTAAGCGACATTTAGTATCCGGGCATATAACATACACAATTACTATGATGGACTATGTGCCCAGCTTCTAAATGTTTGTTTTTGTTATGTGCCCAGCTTCTAAATAGGTTATGCATATACCCAGAATTTGAAAATCCATCCTAGTCATGTTTTTGTTACAACATTTGTAATAGCTAACACATCGTTTATAATAAATTGATCATCAGTCCTGTTAACTGCAGAACCGCTAGTCTAGAAGATAATATAGGTTAAAAACAATACTCATTCGGTTAAAATAAAAATAAAACAGATAAATAAAAAAAGGTTGAAAAATGTTAGAGAAAACAATATCTTGTCAACATTTTATTTTATTTCAACTTTTATTTGTAAACGAAAAGAGAAATGAGTCGGTGTTTATGTTATTAATGACAGGGTGTAAAGGAGTTCTCAGAAATAATACATTGCAATGTGAAAACGTAATACTTTTTGTTCGCATAAGAACATATTTAATATAAAAACATTTTAGATTGTTTTGCTGTTTAATGTCATACTTGAGGTTGTTTCACCGTTAAGTATTATAGGTAATGGCGCTGTATTTGCGCCTCAATTCTCCCTAGTGTACGTGACAACTTTGCAGTATTCGGATGTTCTTGAGCGTGTCTAAAGGCAGAGTCGAAGGAATGAATTTAAATTTTGGAAAGACACTTCGGTTCTAGAGCGACAAGTCAATGAATTAAGCTATTCGGAAGTACTAGACAATTTGTTGCTGTTGAATCTAACGCCATTTGGAAGTTGTCCAGAATACATTAAAAGGCAACACCACACAGCTTCAAGAAACAATTTTAAAACTTACACACCATTAGTTTCATTAAATACTCATTTTACTCGAACTAGCAATGATTGTTGCACACAGATTGTAGCCTTTAATCGAGTAGTTATTTAGACCATGCTCTCAAGTGGTCTCTCGACAAAACTTGACATAAAAATGGGCTATCTGATAACAAAAGCACGATAGCTGACTTAACGTCAACCCTCTGACACTATTGGACACCGAACAAAAGTCATGCAGCTGAACCGTGATTTGAGGCAAATAACATGTTCGTATCCGCTTATAGACGGTATATATATCAGGGAGGTTTCGGTAGCTGCGGATATCGCCTGGTCAGTTTATAAAAGTTAGGTAGGCAGATAAAGACAGGGGCCATCGTAGCGCCGCTTCTGGAGTATACGGCTCTGGTCCACATATCCCTCTCACCTTTGAGTTAGCGAGTTTAATCCAGCTCCAAGCGGATTTTCGGGTTCTACCCAGTTTTATTCCCAAAATATATCTGGCCAATTATCTGTAATTCGGACTTATAGTCTTATTGGTCTAATATCGGTCCATAAACAGTAAACAATAAGTAATATACCAATGCCTACAGGGGGTACACATCTCAACAAGGAAGGTCATTGGGCTGGGCATCAAGGCTAACTGGCATGTTACAATTGAAACGTATCTCAATAGGTATAGTCTTAGCTGCTTCAGGTAAACTGAAACAGATAAAAACCTTGATCATTTCATTGTTATTTAGTTTCTATTTCATGTACATAATATATATACTACAACTGATGTACACTTATGGTTTCATTGAACAACATATTATACAACACAACAGCACAGCACTACGCATTCAGACCAATTACCCATGTTACCGCCGCATTTAAACACTTTTACGTCACCAATTGGTGTAGTATATGGCATTGACACTCACGAACATTTGTCTTAAATCTATAGATTTGTTAATACTGTTATTCTAATAGCATCATATTGTTACTTTCAGATAAAATCGTGGTGCGGATCCAGCATTTGGATATATTTATATCTTTTTATTTTGTATTGCCAACTGAACACAGTTACCGGGCGTCATCATCTCAACAAACGTCACCATAGGGGGAGAAATCATCGACATCGACACAGGAACTTTAAAATGCCTTCACTCTTCGACACGGATGTGCCTGTCCCAATATCTTACAACTTAGTTATATCTGAAACCAAGCCAACGGAACCCCCGTGGCAGTTACTGCAAAATGAATCCATGTTAGCTAGTGAAGAGAGTAGATCTGGTCGTCGTTTGTATAACCACAGGACTAAGCGTTCTATACACTATCAAATGGCTTGTGAGGATATTGGGGAATGGGTAGCCCTGACTAACTCCCAGGATGTTTATGGGTACGATGTCGAAGTTCTAGGAATCAACGTTGGAGGTGTTCAAATGACGCAATACTTTTATGAAACACGGTGCATACGAAACAATACCGCCTGCAAAGGCATTGACTCGGATAAGTTCGAATCTAGTTGTGAAAATAAGTACATATGGACGTATGCGTACGTTAGATGGAATCAAACTGATGTGGTCGAAGAAGGATGGCGACAAATAAAAATTACAGGCTCTTGTAACTGTGGTGTCAGACAGAAACCCATCGAGTCGGTAGCCCATGTGGGAATCTTAGACTTCCTATAAATTGGTGATGTAACTGGAAGTAGTTTTGGTTTCTGGCACCCTAGAAATCTCGCAGAAACCTCACCGGTGATGTCTGCTCGATGTTCATAGACTCATAATTGAAGCATGTGAACCTCTTTACTAACGTAAGGAATAGCGAAAGGAATTATTTATAGATGTTATGATAGGAATGTTATTTTGAACAATTTTTCTTTGTTGTCATTGTTGTCAGTGTACAAATTCAAGGAGAGTATACGTGACCCTGTGAAACGATTTTTTAAATATCTCGTGATACCGGAAGAGATTAACTTGTGTATTTTAGGCGTGTCATATTTTCGGTCTTTGAAATCCTGACCTTGTCTTTTAGGTGAAGAATGTGTTTAAATATTTTGTAGAATGGTCTAGTTATTTAACAACATGTTTGACCGTTGGTCCTAATTAGCATTTGAAAACACCATCGATAACTAGTGTGCAATTATTCATATTGATCGTGAGCAAGGATGGTTTAAAAATAAATCGTCTACATACTGGCGTTTGCAATAGGACCTTATAACTCTTTAGAATTTCGTGTGCAACAAAACGACAGGAAATGTGTGCATGGTCAATTGGCTAACTGAGCGATACGACTTGTAGGTAATATTTACCTGTAGATCCTTAAATATCATTGAATATAGGTGAATATGTCTACACTGCTACTCGTATTCAATAAGATGGAGAGCAATAGTGTAATACTGGCAAAACTATAATGACCCACAAATCATATCGATCATTTAGCCCAAATGGCGCGGTCCGAATTGAACAGGTGTTGTGGTTTGAACATTATCGTAAAGAACTCAATGCCATAGACCTTCACTTACTGTGAGGACCGAGTGCTTTCTCTGTGACGCATATTTATGGCAAGCCGTTTAATGACTTCTCTTTATTTCACATATGTCAAAAAAATCATTTCACATATGTAAAAAAGATTTTGACATATGTAAAATAAAATTATATTTCACATATGTGAATTTCTTTTTTACATAAGAAATTTTTCTTTTAGCATATGTATACAAAATTTTGTACAAGGCTGTACAAAGAATGGTTCGTAATTTCTGGCTGATAGGTTCCTCTTACGTTTTATTGTACGTATGTTACAAAGATTTTTACATATGGACAATACAGGCGTATTTGACTTTAGTATAATGCTTTTACAAATATGTTGAATTTACATGTGTAAAAAATATATATGTAAAAAACATTAACTTTCACATATGTACAATTCTGTTTTGCACTTATGTCAAATAGTCCCATCAATTTGACATACATGCACAACATTTCCACACCTATGGAAAAAAAATCGACCTATGTTCAAAAGAATTGTACATATATATGATTAAATAGAAGATTGATAAAACGACTTGCCATACATATCATCTGACAAGCATATAGTACCGGTACCGTACGCTATATCATATCTGAAAACAGCTGATACGTTGTGACTTACCTTTTATTGCTTTATGCTCGGCCAGTTGATACTTACATACTTTATCGTAATGACCTACATACTGCGTGATGTTAACAATAGGCTTATGCACTTATTTATGACAGCCATGTAAGTAAGGCCTTCTTCTATGAGATTATTTTATAACAGACACATGTGCATTTAATATGTGACAAATGAAATATAAAATAAGTTTGAAAATCCTTAAACTGTACTGTCTTCGTTTAATTGTCTTTTGTTTTGTTTGTAGTTTTTATGTTTTAAGACACTGACTGACTGGGTGGCTTATTCAATTTTCTTATTTATACAATACTGTATTTATATTGGGGGTATATTGTGGATTCTCGTTTTTAAGTTTTGGTCCTGTAAGTGTGCCGTGGTGTCTTCTGTGTGGCCAGCGTCTTAGAGTTTGGTTTCCTTATCCCATTGTGCTAGCAGGCAATCTTAAGGAAAAGGGAAATTTTCGAAACATGTTCGACCCCCCCTGTGGACCTTAGGTATATAAGGGAACAATTCCAGTGGCTGCAGAGTTCGCGGGTGGATTTTACGAGGTTTCTTCCTGGTGTTCCACCATACACCGGCAACGCAAATCATTAAGATTAGTAAGTCGTCATATTGGTGAAATACTCGTGATTTCGATGTTAAACACCAATCAAACAAACAAACAAACAAAAACATTCTTTAGTTGTGTTTTCAGTTCAATAACTGGAGGATTGAGGGGAAACGTTGGACTGTACCACGGGTACCAGTTGGCATTCATGTGGCTATCATTGTAACAAAGTGATTCTTGTTTCAACGAAAATTGAGTCTAAGTCTGTGTCTCTGCTTTTGTTCTCATTAGCCGTCTCAGGTATTAACGGTGCTATCCATCTGTCAGTATATATTGACACGTGTTACTGGAGTAATGTTAAAGTATTCTAACAGTGTCTTGAACACCGAAGATTGAGTTCCCAGTATCTTAAAAGCTCGGGTTCCGACACATCCCACTTGCAATGTTCTAAAGGGCTAATAAACCTAGAAATGGAATACCTTTACACTCCGACCAGAACTTACATCCAGCTTTTGGGAGGCAAAGAGAAATATATAACTGTTTCCATTTGTCAAGGGAAATTACACCTTTTCGGGCCTACCTGAAAACATAACGGGCTGTGTCTAAGGCAATGTTTTCAAAATTCACATATTCATATATAATATTAGGAACCTATCGGAGCGAGATATGTTCACAAACACAAATAAGTTATATCATTCAACAGAATGAAATTTATACCGACAGATAATAAATCATTTGAATATAAGGACAGTAATTTCATATTTGGAATAGCACTCTCTTAGGTTTAACAGATTCTAGTTGACAAAACATTTCTGGGACCCTTTCGGGACTCGATTTTCTAAGTTTTAAAATACCAGCGTTTACTGTTGACGATTCGGTGCCTGACTCTGATGGCCGTAATCAGGCACCGAATCGTCAGCAGTAAACGCTGGTATTTTAAAACTTAGAAAATACAATTACTAGTCATTTTCTAAATGACACAATAACATTTCATGACTTTAAAAACGGTAGTCCGATTACTGATAGAGAAAACCAGTCTGTCGCAAGGGGAAATCACCATCATTTTATTGTCAATTGTTTAGTATGTATGGTCAGTCACTACTGCAATCGGATAAACCTCGTCTGATTTCTCGTTACTGCGGTGTCATCACCAAGCTCGACCGTGATATGTGTATGAAAATGCTTTAAACTCGTACATTTTGGTCACAGGAAGTCTTTTACCATTGTTTGCACAAAACAACATGTAAACAAAAATGGCGTACCGAGCGAAATTATGATGGTTTTAGAATACGCAAAGAGTATTTATGTTCTGTAGGAAACACAGATGGATACCGTCGAATCTGTCTACGTTGGCAGTTCCCCATAGGCTATGAAAAGGTTTTAGCTAAAATGTCGACGATCGTATAACGTCCGAGCTGATGTGGGCAGTACATTCGAGGATTTCAGAATGGTCACTATTAAACAAAATTTAGGTCACGTTGAGATGTATATCTGTATTCTCAAGGCAATCAATTAATAAGACAATAAGAAATCATCAATCATGAAACCAGACAATGAGTTCACTGTTTTAAATGATCAATGCAATCCCTCTCAGTACAGGCTCAGTCAGTGATGCATGGCGGCCAAGCCATTGTTCTAAATGGGCGATTCCGAAAGTACACCCACTTAATTCATTTACGTTTAAACCGTTGAAACGTCAATCGCGCAAAGAAAATTATTTTATGCATAAATATAATTAAAGGCCGTAGATTCTGAAACCTTGTAAATTCTCACACTTTGTACGTAATTTTTAAATGTCAAATACCGGAAATCTTTATACAAGTTGCATTTTATGTGCTTTCGAAGTCAATCGACAAAGGCCTGCAGTGACAGTTCTGTGACTTAATAGTGAAGGTATAACCCACCTGGCCTGCTAAATCTTATCATTTCATCAAATTTGTGTGTGGTACAAGTTTTCAATCACATTCTCCTGGGTGATGCTGGACACAATTCTGAAAGCTTCAGACACAAAACGTTTGTTTTTTTTGTGACAAATTGGTCATTTTAGCTTTAGGTGACAGCGGATTAATGGGAACGATTAATGGGCTAATACAGCTCGGTTTTTTTAAACCTATTTATAAAACGTCTTTTTATTAATATTGGAGAAAACTTCTTTTTTTTTTTTTTTAAAGAACAAGTCTACTGGTGTATTTCTAACATACACCTGGAGGCAAGTTTTAAGGAAAGTTTACCTGAATATTAAAAGTTTAAAAGGGAGATAAACAATTTTAAGTTTCAGAACTTTTTTGTTTATGAGAAAAAAAAAAATTAAATCTCAGGTGATTGGCTGTTTATAAATCTACGTGGTTTTGTTTTGCCTGGTACCGCCTATCACCGAAAAAAACATAGGTCACATTGACGTATTTTATTTCAGTAAGACCTGGATTTATTATTTCTCTAAATAGTGTTACAATAGTGTCGTGTGCATCAATTACTCGACACAGAATCACCCGTTAAAATTGTGTCAGATGTTTCTATCTACTGCCAGGTACACACTATATATGTGTCATACATGTTTTGCTCTTTACTTTACCAAAGATTCAACGCAATTAGAAAATAAAAATGTTCAACCCCGTATGACGCACGGTCTCCTGACTTGTATGTGTTGAATGGTAAATAAAATATGTTATTAAATATATACCACGTTTATTATGACACACAATCGAGAAAAAATGGGGGAAAATGTAAAGAAATCGTTTTTAGAAAAAAAATTAGTCATTATATTATTGATATACACAGGTTCTGAAACACAACACCAAATAACTAAGGCACCTCTCCACTTCAAACGCATTTTTCAAATAAACGACTGCATCTATTTTCGTCACGGCATCGCCTTCACAGCGAACACACTTCAAGTATTCAGCTTATATAGAGTTTACTAAACATTTCCCGATCTTATTGCACACAAAAATCTCATTCTATACTAATTCACCTGCAAAGCGACCATAAATCCTCGCTTTTTTGAAACGTTGACTTCCGACTGTCCGAAAACCCGTATTTAGCTTCATCTGTCGCAAGACAGTAAGCTGTGTTCAACGGGTATAACTACGTTGCAGCCTTCATCTAATGCCTTCAGCAGGGCTTAAAAGAGGAAAGACCATTACAATAAAATTCACTCTGTCATATGGTAATCCGAGTGGCTGTTTTTTGTTCTTTTTTAACTTTTACGGCTTTTTGTCAAGTCAGCATAACACAGCTCTCTTGGCGCTTCACTAAACTGGCACATGTCACAGTGATTATAGCTGACCACCAAAATGCTCTTTTGCTTTTCTACTTTCTTTTGAAACTCAATGCACGCCAATAATTATTGAATGTTCTGAAATTTGACGCAAAAGAAAGTAGATGGCACAACTTTCACAGCTTGATGGCCGCTGACCTGGGCTGTGCGTGTGACGCGGGGATTAAGTGCACAGATATACTAAAGATAAGAAAGTGACATCGTTACCCATTTTGTTCGTTGTGATACTATTTTGGACGTTTTTAGATATGTTAATGGTGAATATTATCAAAGGGGAAAAGCCCTATAAGGGTTGATCACCGACGTTAGTTCTTGTCTGGCAGAAAGGAACTCAAAACAATCACTTAAGCCCCTTTGATTTGTTTATGATTGATTTGAATGGTGTTTAGTATCGTACTCAAGGGTGTTTCACTTATAGGACGAGTTTGCGTTGCCAGAGTATGGTGTAAAACCGGGATAAAACCTCGTATGGGCCGCCCCGCAATATCCTCGGCCACGGGATACTTCCCTTATAGCTAAGGAGGGTAAGTAGATTCAACCCTAACCGAGTACAGACTCACGAAGCTTCTCTGATATACTTAAGGACGAAAGGCGAACTGGAACCTACAGTTGGTACTTAGAATTGGTCTTACTATATAGTCCAACACTCCATCGAGTCATTGACCTACAAATGTTTTATTGATCTGCACTACGTAAGCATTTGTTGTACGCTAAAATTTGATACTATAGTATTCATAAGAATAATCCACTTTTTGTTTGCGTTTCCGCTTCAATTCCACTATTTCGCATTTAATTCCACTATAACTTTGTTGTATATCTTCTTTATTGTAACAAATACGTGGGCGGTATTCTTTGTCTCTACGATCTGCTCTCTCTCTCTAACATAGACGATGTCGCCAATCATCCCTATAATTCTTCCCAATCATTTGAATGTAAATTTGTTTTATAACTTTTAATGGTGTTTAATTGTGCTTTTGGATACTTATCAATCTGCAGAGTGATTCACATTCCCTACCACCATTCCGCCCCCTTCTCCTCCATTCCTCTTCTCCTCCACCACTGACCTACACCTACTCTCCACAAACAAGTTCACAACAGGTTGGTATCCGTGCACTTGGAGAATTCCATGGGTTTCATTAACGGAGAACCAGGATGTCACTTACCATGACAACGCTAACGGGGACGATGTTTTGAATACACGGAGTAGTACAACAAGATATGTCCATCAAACTACCAAGGTCAAACAAGTGAAGGAACAGTTTTCTTGGATTTTATCCTGAGGCGGATGTGAAATGAGGCCAGACCACTAACCTTCTTGTACTCTTACGAGATCAAAACTATCTTTCGGTTGTTGACTTATTGGGAGGGTTTTGGAATAACAGAATAATTCCCCTCGTTTTTTCTCATCCATGTAAACAATTTTCAACTCTTGAGGTCATCTGTGTCAATGTAGGGAGTTTTTCACATCTATTTTGGAACCAGTAGCGTTATGTGATTAATGCTGAAGCGTACAATAATTCACAATTGAATAACCCCATATACGTGTTATTAAATAGTTTATTCTTATTAAATAATAAAAAAAAATACGATTATGTCATCACACAATTTATATATTTTTAATTAAGGCAAGATTGAGCAGTTCTAATTAGTGCGAGACCTGTGTCAAGGTGATTTCTCGTTGTTTCGAATTCCAGCCCGCAGGCTGCGTCTGAATATTTTTTTAAAAAACCACGTACACATACGCGCATTTACGGCTTAATACGATTTCAATAAACAAGCACTTGTCCTGACTTTTTCTCACTAATAATTGAAAGAAAACCTAATTTCTTTATAAAGTTCAAGGCTTGGTGCTGAAATAATTCAACCCCACAGGATCTTTAACCATCGTGTAAGTTATGATACAAGCCATACGTGGACATTTCCAGCGTACACATTGTTTTGTTAGTTTTGGTCGTTGGTATTTCATTCCTGTCAATTGACATGTATCCCAGAAACATATCCGCTTTGTTTGTAAAGAAGTAGTGTTTTCAATTGATGCTTAATCGACGTTTTAATTTAATGACGACTTTATAATGATGATGTTTGTGGATAGCCGGACACAGCCTTGTACTGCGCTGTCGGGAGAATCATTCTGTTATGTACCTAATGTCGACGTATGACAGTATTAACATAAAACTCACGTCTAGACATACCTGGCTCATCAAGTTCATTGGCATGCGATCCGTTGTTAATCCAACTCGGGTCAGTGAATCCGTCCCCTCCCATGGTTTCCTTGTTTGTTTGATTGGGATTTTACACCGTATACTTTATGTTATTTCACCCAGATGACGGCGTAACAGAGGAATGGGGAATCACCATCTGTATATGTCATGAACAACATATAAATATACAATACAGGACAATAGCATGGCGCATATCAGAACAAATCAGCTTTTTGATGACCCTCAGCCCATTTATCACCAGCGCACAATACTCTCTCCAATGGGCACATTGAATTTATAGCAGGATTATATTTGATCCAGATTTTTCCTAGAAACACACCATTCTACGTTTACGGTATATGCCCAAGGTCACAAGCTGCCATGGTATAAGTAACAAGGAAGTATCAAATGCCATAGGCTGACGGTAATCCTAATTGCTTCATGGCGTAGATGAGGCTCGACCTGCGAAACGCCAAAACGTCGTTATTTCATTCATATGACGGCGTTCCGGCTCTATCGGGGAAGGAAATCACCGTAAACGACACTGGCAACACAGAAGACACAACAATACATTTACTTGAAGGAAAAAACACCACAGCAGATCGGCTTCCTGGTGCCCCATAGCTCAAGGAGTATCAGGAGGCTCCCGTCCAAACGCCCTCAATGTTGCTGTGTGTATTTGGGCGTGTGTTCTTGTGTCATTGTGTCAGGTGTCTACGTCGTTGCCATGGTTATTGTAACGTATATGGCAAGTGCAGTATTGCTGTCGAGACCAAAAATGAAAAGAAACCTTAACAATAACTTGATATATACACACCAGCGCTTGCTGGGTCTAGTTGTTAAACTATAACAGCACATTCAACAGCATTTAGCTCTCGTCCATAGGTTTCAACAGGTAACTTATTAGTGAAGAATATATAGGGCCTGTAAATCCCGCCATGTGATAAGAGAGATTTCACGAGATACATTCCAGTTCTTGGCACAAGCTTCTTTTGTAACAGATAAAGCATCACACGGAATTAAAAAGATGACAGCTATCCCATCTGGCCATGTAAGTGAACCCAAAGGAAATGAAAACCATTCCGATAGACCACTTTCAGAATGTACCTCCAATGTTTCAAAGATGTACCCGGAAGTCAAACATAAATGAAGGAGACTTGGGGGGACTTCGGGGTATTGGGGGAAACTATTTTTCGAAAGGCTCAATGTTCAATTTCGATTGACAAGGACTGAGACATCGTTTAATTCCTCGTAGCTGATGCAAATATAATGTATCAAAAACATACCATAGTTAGTACTCGCGATCGACTTTGCCTCGCTAGGTTCGTTTTAAAACTGTCTTGCATTATCTGCTGTCACTCAAATGTTTTAGATACATTTATCAATAAGGTTGACGACGGCCTAGGCCGCCATTTGTATAAAACGGTCCATTGATTCACTTCGGTGACGGACCTTGTACGTAATGACAATATGACATTTTAAATATAACAGTATTTTCGTTTTTTGGGATAACACTTTCTGATACTGAACAGATTTTAGTTCAGGAAATTGTGCAGGTTGAGACCATTGCGGGAATCGAACCCACGACTCTCAGAGTCAGACACCGAGTCGCTAGCAGTAAATGCCGGCCACTTAAACAACTCAGCAATCAACATTTCCTGAACTAGAATCAGTTCAGTGCCAGAAAGTGTTATCCCCAAAAAAACGAAAATACTATTTTCAATATAGCTGTGAACGTCATGGCGAGGCTGCTGGCGCTTAGTCTGATTAATCGACCTATGAAGAATTTAAACTCTTTCACGTGACTTAATTCTCTTGTTGCATTGGTCATTTCGACCTAATGCTTTACTAAATAGTTCTATCTTATTTCTTCATTTTCTTTGCTATTACATGCTCTTTGTCGATCTTTATTGGCGCGGATTGCATTTGATGTTCTATAGGACACGTTCATATACATGGGATACACGTATTGCCTGGAGTGGTAAATATACCGCTAATTGGCTAATAAATGGCCTGTCATTACACTAAACCCGATAATCGGAGTGGACGAAAGGTAGTGGAGATAGGCAATATTGAACTAGAATGACCAGACCGCCTGCGATGCACTGGTGGGAATTCTCGTTTATGGTAAGAACTGGACGACTCGCTGAGAGTCACTGAAATGGGAATCACTATATATCGATACTGACCTATACGCCCGTTTAAAAACGCATTTGTTTAAGCTAGTATTAACAAATTATAGACCTAGGGTGACAGTAATTATTTAAAATTAGTTCCACATTTTTGCCACAATTTGACAAACTGCTCTGTCATACTGCCAGAGCAAATTTATGTTTATTTTGGGACGTGGAAAGGAATGATATAGAGCTTAACCATCGTCCGTGTGTCACGATGAATATCACTCGAGTTGATTAATCTTGTTCTCACCTTACACATGTTTAGAACTTTTGAAGTGATTTTCCTGTAGAAATCTGTACATCTGGGAGTAATTAGTCTAGATACACAATTCGATGTCATCTATCTATGACGTATTTACTGTTGAATAATAATCACTTGTGATATCATCACAATAATCAATAGTTTAAAGAGTGGGATTATCGGGATGTAGTGTGAAAAATTTGTAACACCTCATGATTTTTATCGATATCGATGGACTGTTTATAAATCTATAAATCAGCCGGAAATAAATAACATTACCTACTAGGGATATATCACCATAAGTAAAGTTTACAGTAACAAATATTTTCACGCCGGACGCCTCGATAAGTGATGAGGTCATAAACGTTTGTGCAACAATTGAAAGTCATGAGTCTTCAGACTGTGACTGGAGGCGATCAACTCGAACGAGAATAGCACAACGTACGTGTATGTCAACACACTTTATATGGTACAAAGCATTAACGGCAATCTTAACACCGTAGCACATCTATTAATGTGAATTATTCATTGACGTTATCGATATCAGTTATACTTTTGCATTTAATGACATTACATCATCGACTGTTTTCGTCTAAGAAAGGATTATTTTTTGGTAAGCCAAGTCGAGTGGAATTAACAGGCGTAGAGTCCTACCTGAAACACCACTTAAAAATGTCATTTATTTCATCACATTTTTGATACCGGTATATCAATGTATATATGTTATCAATATAATTGATGTTTATAAACGAATTCTTGACATTAATTATTATGGATGGAATGTTAATTTGGCCTGTCAAAAACACTGCGAATGACAAGCAAAGTGGTTCTCCATTTTTATTTCATGAAGTATACAGGTCAACTGAGCTCTGCGTAATGGTTTGATTTTAAAAAATCAGCCATACCATGGCCTTGACGCTTATCAACGCCAAAAGACGTTATCAAACTATACAAAAGTTTGTTCATAGTTGACAACGCGTGATGTAGAAAAAAATCCATCATGCAATTATGTGGACAAAAGTAGGTAAAAAACGAGACATATTAAGATAGTGAGTTAATCCTATAAGCACATTTTAATGATAATGTTGTGTTTCGTGACTTTGACCTATATGTTTAATTCAGAGCTTACCATATAATCTGAGCATGTTTTTTTTCTAGGTCGGATACACTATACAAGCCGTTGGAAACTGTTAACAAGGGTCGTATCGGACCACCTCCAATGATTCAAAAATATTATTTATTTATTTATCGTAATCTGGGTATTTCACTTAAATCACGACCTAGTATTACCTGTGTATTGCGGCAGGGCCGGATTAAGCTTGCGGGAGGCCCGGAGTCAGTATTTTGTGGGGACCCTCTCGGAACATCGATTCAAGTAGAAACAAACAGGCAAATTTAAAGTTTAAGCCTTTAAACCAAAAGAGCATTGTACTGACAAATCGGTACTGAATAATCGTATAGTTCATACGTTACGATGATATATTTATTGGGCTTTTTTTCAATTCGTTAACGAATTGGCATTTGAAACAATGATTGAACAAATAAAGCCAATCCCGGTGGCGGCAAGCAAAATTCCTCTACATCTAAAAAAATATAAAGCCAAGCTTATATGACGACTGTCGGCAATTGTCTGCGGCTAATTTGCTGTCGATTGTCTTCAATGAGTCTCAACTGATCGGTGGAAAACCTTGTTCCTCATACACAGCTGAATAGAATATGCTTTACTTTGCTGTGACCGTTGACGACTAGAATTGGAATTCCTGGGCGCTTCGACACAAATGGTGTTTTCAGTGAAATATTTCTTATGCTGGATTGGTAATTTCATATCCGGTATAGATCGTGTTTACTCTTTTGTTGTAATCTTGATGGGTGTATCCACGAATGTCGAACTAATAAAAGAGCTGAATAGGAAACAATATCGTCACAAAAAACTGTTGTCATAGGCTTGCATATTGTTAGCAATGGTTCGTACATATATAGGCTCTGTAATTTTGAACTTGTGAAGAAAAAAAGTATCGACTTAACACCAATTGGTGTCGACATACGGACATTAAATTGATCCACTGGGATCGCAGGGAATTTCGATACTTGTCAACTTGCCAAGAGTGTGCGTCGACCCAGTCACACATCGCTGATGATTGAAAGGATGACAAATGTTGTGCCTAAGTTAGAGTATAGATTGACCGACAAGAAAAAGAAACAGCAAATAGTTTCGTCGACCTAACAGTCAACTATGTACATCGTTTTACCTTACACTGTGGAACATGTGGAGGAGAACAGAGCACTACTGTCACGAGACTGACAGCGTGCCTGATTCTGCCTATTCATTATGTGAATCTGGCTAGAAAGTCAAATGAAAGTTACAAAATATACCTTCGCAAAACTCTATCCAGATTTGTTTTGTGTTTTTGCTGCATGTGGGCGAGCCCAAAATATGGAGAGCCCGATGCACGTGCACCACGGCTCTGCCCTTAATCCGGAACTGGTAGTTTGCATTCGGATTACTGGATTGCTATAAAATAGGATTTCGTATATTGTTGTACAATACACAAGTAGGTCATTTGTATTATGTCATTAGACAACAATACACAATCAGTATATTTGTGGCTAAAAAGACAGGACGGTGAAGTTTTTTTCATAATATTCATAATTTCATAATACACTCTTCAAAAAAAGAAACGCTAAATGAAATTCAAACATTTTGTACACATATGTTAACTCAAACAGTTTTGTAGGGTTGCACATTGTTACTGGAATGTTTCAGAAGATCATCCT